>JAQQSW010013776.1:0-12241 GCA_028646575.1 Pseudocheirus occidentalis
TTATGCAGTATATTTGATAGTGGGTTAGGAAAACTTGAACATAAGCCCTAATACTGACAAGTGAAGGTTGCATGAACTTTGGCTAATCACTTAACCTGTACATGCTCAAGTCAATTTTCATGCAGTAAGCTGTAAAACCAATACAAAACCGTATTTGTAGAGAGTTTCTTCACTGGCAGTGCCAAAAAGCATATATAATTCTTTAAAATTTGAAAAGCACATGTATGCATCTATGCATGTGTGTACATGCAAAAGTGAGATTAAATTCTTATAGAAACCCTGTGAGAAAAGTGCTACCATTGTTACCCCCATTTTACTGATGAAGAAACTGAGACTTAGGTATTAGTCCATGGTCACATAGCTGGGGAAAATCTAAGGTAGGATTTAAAGTCAAGTCCTCTTGAGTCCAGGCCTGGTGCTCTTATTCACTATAATATTGCTTTTCAACCTTATCATCATGATACAAAAAAGCTTTGGTGGAGGACTTCGGTGAAGGCACCAACTTATAGATAATGCATAATTTAAACAAATGAATTCTCAATAGGAGGTCAAATATGATAGTAAAAAAAAAACAAAGAAAAGCACTTAGCACAAAGTACATAGTAGGTTCTGTGTGAATACTTATTCCCTTCCCTTCAATAAATTAGTTTGTATCTTTCCTCATATGAAGTACAACCAAAGAAGATGCTTTTCTTGGGATTTATATGGAACCTAATAAACTGAGCTCTTGAATATCACATTTTTATAGACTTAGAGGAGGTAAAAATGGAAGTGTAATGTTTGTTAATTCACTGATTCTAATCACTACTCCTCCATTCTGACCGCTAGGGTCGGCCTTTTCCAAAGGCAGCCACATGCATTCGGAAGGCCCCCTCCTTTACCAGAATGCTACTGCCAGAAACATCTTTTTTTGAAAATGAAAGACAAAGTCATTTAGAAAGTTAAGGGTACAAATATTCCTAGGAGAGATAACAGGAACTCAAATTTATATAGGTATAAGTGAATGACATTGAATTATCTCGTCCAAGTATATCTGTGAAGAAAACAAATCAGGAAAACATTATCTGAAGAAAGAATGGCATGAAAAGAGCCAAATAAAGGAAAAGGAGGAGACAAAGTTCACCTCAGGCAGCTGAGTTTTCACAGTGAATAGAATGTCAAGCCTAGAGCCAGGGAGACCTAAGTTCAAATCCAGTCTGCACCACTAACTGCGTGTCCCTGGGCAAATCACTTAACCCTGTTTGCCTCAGCTTCCTAATCTATAAAATGAACCAGAAAAGGAAATGGAAAACCACTCTGGTATCTGTGCCAAGAAAACCCCAAATAGCTCACAAAGATTTGGACATGACTGAAATGACTGAACAACAGCAACAAAACAACAGATACTTCACAACCTCTCTTACGGCTGGGATTGCCATTGCTCCTTCTTTTACCCTTTCTGGACTTTAAGAAGGGGAGAAGGCAATTGTAGGAGAAGAAAAGAAGGGGTGGAAAATGGAAGGGAGGAAAAAAAGGAGAAGAAAGAAACCTTGGCAATCTAAAGCCATTTCTATCTGTCCAGAAATGAGGGAGAGGGAAAGAAAAGGTAGAGTTACAGCCAAGAAGTTAGGAGAAAAAACAGCTTGGGAGTCCTCCTGTCAGCACCGGGACAGTTCACTGTGAGTATACATCTTTCGATCATTAACTCATTAAAATCATTACAGGACTATATAGGAAAGTTTTTTGTTTAAATAATGTAGAAAAGGGAATTCTAATACAGTTCCCTGTTACTGAATAATGATAAAGATGTCTTTCTTTCTTTTACCTTATATATTCTTTTCAATAATTATATCAGCTTTAATGACATCAACTCTTTTTGTAATCTCTTTGTCATGGTCCGACTCTGACTATCCCTACTTAAAGATCAGTTTTTTGCTTCATCTTGCCCACAACCAGGCCACCACACCACTTCACCCAGTCTCCTCAAATTCCTTAGGTGCTCTTCCCCTACACTTTTCCAGTTCTGATTTATGTGAGATGTTTTCCCCTGGTAGATTATAGGCTCCTTGAGGACTGGGACTGTCTTGTTTGCTTTTATTTTTCATTTCAAACATCCTTAGTATAGTGCCTAGAAGATAATAAGTGTTTAGTAAATTCTTTATCTATTTATGTGTATTTGTTTCTATCTACTTAATGCCTACAGACAACTATCATTTTGATTCAAAACTGAGTGGGAGATGTTAATTACAAGATGACTGAGTCTCTAGTGACAAGCCACAAGGTGATGGATATGACTGCCCCCCCTCCCAGCTCAGCATTTTTATCAATGACTTGGATGAAGATATCAGAAGCATGCTTTTAGCAAGACTGTAGGTGAAATAATATGCCATAGTGAAAAGAGTTTCAATTCAGTTTCAATTCAATTCTAAAGAGTTCCAACTCAGGGGACCTGATTTTGAGCCAAGGCTCTGACACTAGATCTATGACCACAGGCAAATCATCTTACCTCTGTGTCCCTCAATTTCCTTCTATGTAAAATCATTATAATAATTCTTTCTCAATCTATCTTATAGGGGTATAAGGAGAAAACTGTTTTGTCAGCCTTAAGAACACATTGAAATGTTAATTATTAGTAATATGATACAAAACTGGGAGAGATAGCTAATATGTTGTACAGTATAACACAGTTAAGATTCAAAAAGGTCTCAGCAGGCTGGAACTACAAGATAAAACTAGCTAGATGAAATTTTACAAAGATAAATGTAAAGTGCTCTATTTCAGTTCATTGAATTAATTGAACAAGTAAAGAGTGGGAGAGTCCTTCCTTAATAATATTTCATGTGAAAAAGGCATAGAAATATTAGTGAATTACAATATCAATATATCAAAAGTGTGACATGGCTGTTTAAAAAAAGCTGATGCAATTTTAGACTACATTAAATATACCATTAGAAGTGATCAGCCTACATCTGGAATATTATACTCAGTTCTGGGTTACACATTTTAGGAAGGATATTAATAACCTGAAGCATGCTCAGAAAGGACAGACAGATTACTGAAAGGTCTGGAAACTATATCATAGAAGGAGTTAAAAGAGATAGGATGAAGAGTAAGACTGAAGAACATGCAGACTTTCTGTCTGCCTCTAGCAGGCAGAACTAGTACTAGTGCATGAGAGTCAAGGGAGGAAAATGTCAGCTCAGCTTAAGAAAGAATTCTTTAAGCATTAGTACTCCCCAGAGATGGAACTGGTTGTCACACAAAGTGGTGCAGCCCTGTCATTGGATATGTTCGAGCTGGTTGTTGTTCTTCATTCTCGAAGAAGACCAAAATGACATCACCACAGTAGAGTCAAGTTTCATGGCATCTGACTGTGGCTGATCAGACCAATATGAGCTCGGAATGCTCTACGTCAGGTCAGGCACAAAAAGTCCACGTGAACATTTGGGGTGGATTCTCTAAATTTGCACATCTAACATTTCTTTTGAGCCATTTCAATTTTGCTTTGCTCATTGAGCATAGCGCCTTCTCTGATGAGGACACACCATGCTGGGCAGTCCTATGCCTGTGTTTCCCATGTCACACAATTAGTTCCAAAGTTTTTAAGAGAGACCTTGAGAGTGCCCTTGCATTGCTTCTTCCAACCACCATGTGAACTCTTGCCCTGTGTGAGTTCTCCATAAAATAGGTTGTTTGGCAAGCATACATTTGGCATTTGAACAATGTGACCAGTTCATCAGACTTGCATTCTCTACAGCAGAGTTTGAATACTTAACAGCATACTTTGAGAAAGGACCTCAGGGTCCAGTATTTTATCCTGCCAGATAATCTTCAGAATTGTCCTAATACAATTCAAATGGAAGTAATTCAGTTTCCTGACAAGTCTCTGGTATACTATCTAGGTTTCACAGGCATACAACAATCAGTTCATCAGAACAGCTCAGTAGACCTTCAGCTTGGTAATCAGTTCAATATCTCTTCTCTCCCACACTTTCCTTCAGAATCTCCCGACACTGAACTAGCTATGGCAATTAGTGCATCAATTTTATTAACAATGTGTTAATAAATTGGCATTTATTGGCCAATGTGTACATCCCTGGAAAGTAATCTACCAATGGAAGTGAACTTTTCCACACCATGAAAAACTTCTACATTTGCTGTAATTGATGGTTTATGTATGGATGGTATGGTGGTGGCAGATGGAACATCTGTGTTTTTTTGTTGTTCATTGTTAGACCAAAATTAGCACAAGCAACAAAGAATCGATCCATATTTTGTTGCATCTCATCTTCAGAGGCTGCATTGAGTGCACAATCATCTGTAAACAAAACATCATGCAGCAACACTCCCTCCACTTTGATCCTGGCTTGTAGCCTTTTCAATTTGGAGAATTTACCATCCATTCAGTAGCTGATCTTGATGCAGTTTTTGTCCTCTTTGAAGGCATTTGACAACCTAACTGAAAGATCACTCTGAAAAGCATGGGAGGAAGTACACAGCTTTGTTTCACTCCATTGGTGACTGGAAAGCATGAGAGCATTGTCCATTACTCAGAACCAGGCAAGCATACAATTGACATACAATACTGATAAACTTCTTTGGGCAACCAAATTTTGACCTAATTTTCCATAAGCCCTCACAAACTGACAGTGTCAAAGGCTTTGAACATATCTATAAAGTTGTACAGACCTCTGTTCTGCTCTTGGCATTTCTCCTGGAGTTTCCAGGCAGCAAACACCATATAGACCCATTTCTTGGTCCTTTCTAACGCCACACTGACTCTCAGGTAGATGACCATCTTCTAGGTAAAGGATTAGTCTATTAAGGAGGACTCTGGTGAGAATTTTTCCAGCAATGACTAAGAGAATGAACCCTATGTGATTGCCACAGAACAATGTTTTCTTTACATTTATAGAGAGTATAATGGAGGAATCCCTTGGCTCCCAGGGGATAACTTACACTTAACACATAACCTGGAAAATTTCAGTCAACTTGTGTATGAGCAATGGACCCCCCCACACACACACCTTGTAAATTTCAGCTGGAATAGAGTCAGAACCAAGTGCTTTGCCACATGAAAGGAGTCTAATGATATTCAAAACCTCTTGTTCAGTTGCAATGTCAGCTAAGGAGGGATTGACTACAACAGATAAATGGTCAGTGGCTTCAGCATTGATTGAGGACAGTCTGTTCAGCACACTATGGAAGTGTTCAGCCCATCTCTATAGAATCATGCCCTTCCTTATCACTAATCAATGTGGCTCCATCAGCACTGAGTAATTGAGATGTTGCATATGTCTACAATCCATAAACAGCCTTCAGAGCATCAGAAAAGCACTTTGAGTTACTATCAGCATAAAACTAAATTTCATCTGCCTTCTTACTGAGCCAAGAATCCTGCATCTCTCTCTAAGCTTCACTTGTAATTTACTTTTGATGGAATGAAAAGCTGCCTTCTTAGAAATGGATAAACTATCCTGTTGATAAACCCTGTGGAGTTCTCATTTTTCATTTAGCAGTTTCTGAATTTCCCACAATATTCATCAAGCCAGTCTTCATGTTTGAGTGTTCTGACCCAGATGAGCAACTGCAGTGCTGTACACCAAATCTATGAAAGTTGTCCATTCCTTTTTTTTTTCCACTCTTGTCAATAGTGTGTTGGTGCAACTTTCCTTCCAAGTTAGTAACAAACTTTCCCCAATCATAGAAGTGCTCTAATCTGTTTACATTAATTTTTCTGATAGTCATTTTGTCTTGGGGTTATGGCTTTTGTTGAACAGGAATATTTAGCTTGAAGAGGATAAATCTATGATCAGTCCATCACTCTGCAACACATATTGCCTTCGTCACTCTAGCGTCCTGCCTATCTCTTCTCCTTACAATCATATAGTCTATTAATACCAATGTTTACTATGAGGGTGCATCCATGAAGTTTTACTGTGTTTAGGTAGATGGAACACAGTGTTGGTGATGAGAAGGTCATGAGATGCACTAGCCTTCACCAATAAGTAACCATTGATGCTGCTGTTTCTGACTCCATTCCTCCTTCGGACTCCCTGCCAGGTTTGGTAGTTTTAGCCTATGATAACATTAAAGTCACCTAGAATTATAAGTTTGTTCTTTTTGGCACACTGATAAAGGTCTCCAGGTCTTCATAAAATTTTTCTTTGACCTCATCAGGGTTCATCATGGTGAAGCATAGGTAGTGATGATGGTGCTGTGATGTTTTCCTGAAAGTGGCAATCCCATTGTCAGGAGCCTATTATTCCCTCCTTTTGGTAATCATTCAAGCTTGTTGACTAGATTAGTTTTGATTGCCAAACTTACACTATCTTCATGGTGCTCCTATTCACCATGGCCACTCCAGAAAAACATGTATCCAGCTCCTACCTTAGTAAGCTGGCCTTCATTTGCCAACTTGTTTCACACAGGGCTGGCATTTAGATGTGATATCTACTGACTTCTCTTTTTTTCCCCAAAATTTTATTTTGGAATCAAATACCAGAACACAAATAGAGAATAGAGGGAAAAAACCAAAAATATATCATAAATTTAAATGCTGGAACTTAAATACAAAGTTAGAAAGAAATAAATCATGTCATGTGCATAGCAGAATGTAAGAGAAGATTCAGAATATGTAACAATACATTTTCATTTCAAGAAAGCCTACATGATAAATAATGCTCGTGTTGAGAACTGTCCATCTTTGCTTCCTTGTGAGTTTTCTTTTGTGCTCTGCTGCGCATTTTTTTACTTTGTTCTTTTTTTTCTTTCCCTCCCACCTCCTCCCAAAGGCCACAATAAAGTTTAGATATGTTTCTCTATAGCTATAAATATATACATCTGCCATGGTAATCAGGCCAGGGTTGAGTAAGCAGATAATTTTAAGGGCATCTTTTTCTATCCCCTTCCTCACACTAGGAGTTGAGCAGTGTGATCCTTAGAAGGCTACTCAGACACCCAGGGCTTGATAAATCCCATTTCCAGTGAAAAGATGACTCTATGGCCTGGGCTACCTGTGTGCAGGGTTGTGACTACAGCTCCCGGGATATCTGCACCTGCTGATTGGTCACTTGCCTGTCACCACATGACTGAGATAGCTAAAAATGGTAAAATGGCATGAGTATTGTCTTTTGATTCATGCATAAATTGAATTTAAGTGAGGCAGAGTTGCATGAAATTATTGGCCTCATTCTCTCCTCCAGAGTCATCACTGTCCATTGGCAGGACAGATTCAAAATGACTGGTGATGACTCAAGATGCAGTGGATGTGACCTTGATGTCTTCCATGTCTAACCAAGTACTAAATGCTCCGTAGCATCTGCTTCAACTGCCTCATGGTCATTGGAACAAATTATTCTAATCTGCCTATTCAACTAGGGGAAGTCTTCACATGATTGAGGGTAGACACCCCCCTAACTAATATAATAACCTCTCAGTTACCTTCATCCTGATTTAGCCTGCCTGCTGAAATGGTTTACCAAAATGTAACTTGTGAGCATTCTATAGCTTCTTGGAGCCACAGCTGAGAGTTAGGTGTTCAAGTAGAGCCTTTATGGTCACCCAGCATCTGTGAGGATTGTTGAGAGAATTTCTAAATTGGAAAAGTTTGATCTAAATGATTACATGTGTATGAATGCATATGTATGTTCATGAATATGCATATGAGGGCCACCTCCATTCACCCTAATCTATATCTTGCCACTGTACCCAGATGGCTCTGGAGGAGAAAGTGAGATTGATGACCTTGTACAGCCCTCCCTCACTTAAATTCAGTTCACTTGCAAGTTATGGCATCAATCATCTTCCTGATGTCATGATCCTCTTTGAGAATGAAGGACAAACAACAACAGCATATATACAAAGATACATGTGCATATGGCTATATATATTGCTGTTCAGTCATTTAAGTCATATTTGACTCTTCTTGACCTCATTTGAGGTTTTCTTGGCAAAGATATCAGAGTGGTTTACCATTTCCTTCTCCAGCTCATTTTACAGATGAGGAAACTGAAGCAAGCAGGTTAAGTAACTTGCCCAGGGCCACACAGCTGGTAAGTGTCTGAGGTCAGATCTGAACTCAGGAAAAAAGGTCTTCCTAACTTCAGATCCAACACTCTATCCACTTATCCACTATGCTACAAAGCTGCCCATGAGTATACATATGTATGTATACATGTATGCATGCATGTATACATATGTTCACACATGGGTGTATATGCACCGCTATGTAAAATATGTGTGTATGTGTGTATAAACAAAGTTTACCAGAAGTCTTAATGTCATTTTATGGTAGTAATATTTGAAACTGTACTAAGACCTTTGGCATACTCTGTGTATATCCTAGTCTAGAATTTAAGGATTCTTAAGGATTTTAGAAACTATTTAATTCTAGTTATTTAGAAACCATTTAATTCTAGTTCTTTCATTCCTATATATTTCTCAGTTTTCATATTGATTCTTCAGAAAGAAAAGAATTGGCACATGGTGGTTATTACTCTCAAATACTTAAATGGATCAATAATAATCTCTTTACTGTTAGTTTTCCCTCTGGTGTTGAAGATTGCATTCCATCCTATGGAACTTCAGTCCATGTCATCCACAAAGCTCACTACAGAGATGTACCCAATGCGTCAAAGGCCTTTCTCAATTTCTCCTGCCAAAGACACATCAAAATACACAAGTTGTCCATCAGTCATCCCTCACCCTTGCCACATGACTAGCTCATATTTTTCAAGTATGCATTTATCTGATCAATCAAAAGTCAGTTAATAAACATTTATAAAGTTTCTATTCTGTGCTTAGCACTGTGCTAGGTGTAGAAGATACAAAGAAAGGCAAGAGACAATCACTGTATTCAAAGAGCCCACATTCTAATGGGGGACGTAATATGCCAACAATTATGCACATAAATGTTATATGTAGGATAAACTGGAAGTAATCAATGTTAGAATTAAGTGGGATTGGGAGAGGGTTCCTGTAGAGCAACCCTTTAATACTCCTATGCGGGTGTATCTTCATGTGGGCAGACCCACCTGGAGATGGATAGAGGAGCGGTGTCTCGGTTCCTAAGACCATTGGAAATATGTGTTTTCTGATGGTCTTAGATGACCCCTGTAACCCCTGTTAAAGGGTTATTCGACCCCCAAAGGGGTTACAACCCACAGGTTGAGAACCAGTGCTGTAGGGGATAGAACTTTAGTTGGAACTTGTAGGAAGTCTGAGAAGTCAGGAAAGAGAAATGAGAAGAAGAGTGTTTTAGGTATGAGAGATGGCCAGTAAAATGTCCAGAGTTAGGAGATGGGATATCTTGTTCAAGGAACAGCAAGAAGGCTATTGTTACTGGATGACAAAGTACATGGAAAGAGGGGAGAGAGAAGTGGATAAGGTATAAAAAGACTGAGAAGGGGAGGGGAGGTGCAGACAGGTTAAGAAGGGCTTTGAATACTAGAGGACTTAAATCTGATAGGGAGCTACTTGAGTTTATTGAGTTGGGGGGCATGGGGGAGTAATGGTCATATTTGTGCTTTAGGAGGATTACTCTGATAACTGAGTGAAGGAGGGACTGGAATGGAAAGAGATTTGTGGTAGTCAGACCAACCAGGTTATTACAGTAAACAATGTTTTGAGAACCTGTACCAGGGTGTTGGCAGTATCAGAAGAGAGAAAGGGGTATATACAAGAGATGTTAGCTATGAAGAGAATGGTATACAGATTGGGTATGGGGGTGAGAATGGAGGATGATGCCCAAGTTTCAAGTGTTGGTGACTGGGAAGATTGTGGTACTCTCAGCTGTAACGGGGAAGTTAGGGAGAGAGAAGGATTTGGGGAAAAGATAACAAGTTCAGTTTCACACATGTTGAGTTTAAGAAGTCTTCAGAATATCCAGCTTGGAATGTCTAATAGGTGGTAGGAGATAGTAAGACTAAAGGTCAGCAAAGAGGTTAGCCCTCCATGAGTATTTGAAAAATTATTAGTAAGTAGATAAATGGATCCATGGTAACTATTGAGTTTACCAAATGAAATGCATCAAGAGAAGGGAGGCCTCAGGAGAGAGCACTGGCATTCTTTCCCCTATTTCGTCTTAGTTTCTTGTTTGTTTTGTATTACAGCCTCCTTCCAGTCACCATGTACCTCTCCATTGTCCATTAGTGTGCCACAACCCAGGTGGTAATTACTACTACTATAACATACAGTCAAATACTTTTCTTCTGACTTCTTCCCTTCAGGCTAAAGAAAGTAAATTCTTACTCTGTTCAAAATTATTTCTCCATCTCTTGAGATCCAGTAGAAGTTATTATCTCTCCCATCCATTTGGCACTTTTCATATACTGCCTTCTGTAATTTGTTATCTCTCTGTCTAAAAGAATTTGTCAGTCTGGCTATGTATAAGACTCATATGTATGCCAGGAAGATCAAAGTTAAACACCACAAGGGTGACTATTCCAAGAACATTTTTATGGCCCAAAGTGAAAGGATTCAAAAGCTGTCTATCTGGAGAATCATAAAAAATAAAAAAACAGAAGAAACCTCAAATTGCTTTGCTTTCCAAAAGTCACCAAAAAGGATGGGAAAACTAAGCCTTAAGAATAGCACCAAGTTTCTTAGCTTATAGAGA
This sequence comes from Pseudocheirus occidentalis, assembly GCA_028646575.1. Lineage (NCBI taxonomy): Eukaryota > Metazoa > Chordata > Mammalia > Diprotodontia > Pseudocheiridae > Pseudocheirus > Pseudocheirus occidentalis. Next base: position 10,598 of record JAQQSW010013776.1, read on the forward strand.
AATTGCCCCCAGAGCTTTCTCACAGTACAGAAAAAAGAAAAAAAAAGCATACCTAGGTTCTTCCTGTTCTATCATTGTGCAATTTATTTTGGTATGCTCTGTGGTAGGTACACAGTAGTTATTGAATGATTGATGTCCCATCATCAACTATTCTTTTTGGAATTAAATAATCCCTAATTTGGAAGTTCTCTTGTTCAATTTGTATCCAGTCAAGAATCTCTTCTACAGCTTTCCAACAAATGGCCAATTGATATTTAATTAAACATGTATGTGTGTCTGTGTGCACACATGTGTGTGCATGTGTATGTGTGCTTGTTGGGTTGGGGAAAACATCTTACAATGTAACACATCCACTTTTGGATAATTCTAATTATTAGACTACTCTCAGACAAAACTTGTAACTGATTCAACTTATCTCAAAAGATTTTTCAAATTCCGCTATTTTTTTTTTTTTGGCTAGAAAAACATGTTGATTGAGCTGAGTAGGAAAGATAAAGTGGCAAAATCTATCCCAACAGGAAACAAAGAAAGCACCAATGCTAAATTAAGTTAAAACATTTTGAATCCTAAAAAATCTTAATGTTCTTACAAATGGATACTAATATGAGGAATTTACCTTACAAAAAAGAGCACTAAAAGAAAAGAACTAAAAAAATAAGAAGTGAAAATATTGAACACTGCCAGACAGCATATCTACTTTCCTACCGACATTGATAAAACTCAAATTTACATCCAAACCTGTATTACTGTGAGATGGCCCTCATTGTCGAGGTACTATAGGAACACATGAAAAGATATTCCATAAGCACGGAGGAAACATTGACAACTTTAAAAAGGTCTTGCATCTCTGCTTTAGGATTACCCTGATCAAATTATAATTCTATTGAAACCAACACCATTGTTCCTCACTCTTAGGAAAATACCATATGAAAATAGTACTATGAAAAATATACTATGACTTTCAAATACATACTCAGAGGAAAGCCACCCAAAATAGACACCCAAAATATGATCGGTTAGGAAAGGGTTGACAGTCCTTTCATTCTTCAACCGTCAACTGCTGTATACGGAACAAGTAGTTTTACATTTCCTGTAACCACCATCAAGTTCTCTCTATAGGTCATCAGCACTGAGCCAAAACAGAACAAGAAATCACCACAGTCAAGTAGCCAGTGCAGACTTGTTGAACTTATGAAAGTTAAACATATTGCTTTGACTCATGAAAACATTTTCTGAAGCCCAATTGGGAGATGTATTGATTCAATATGGTAGGTGGTATAGAATGCTTGGTTCAGGACCATGAAGATCTGGGCTTAAGCCTAACTTTGTTTCATTACTGTCCATGTGAGCCTGGGTAAGTCACCTAACCTGTGTTTGTGTGTGTGTGTGTGTGTGTGTGTGTGTCTGTGTTTGTTGGGTTGGGGAAAATGTCTTACAATGTAACACATTTCACTTTTGGATAATTCTAATTATTAGACTTCATAATTGAGAAAAATATAACCAAAATATGTTTGCAACCTGCTCAAGGTCACACAATAGCTGAGTTTGGACAAGAGTCAAGGCTGCCCGTCCTTTCGATGGACTATTCCAAGCTATTTCCTAGGACTCATCTCCTATGTCATAGATGGGCTTTGAAATGTATTG
>JAQQSW010013777.1:0-12241 GCA_028646575.1 Pseudocheirus occidentalis
AAGTCATTTGCTTCCATTTGCTCCACTCTAATTCTGAAGGAATTATTTTCTTCAGAAAGCTTTTGAGATTCTTTTTTCATCTGGCAAATTTTAGTTTTTAAGGCATTCTTCTCCTCTTTGGCTTTTTGGGCCTCTTTTGCCATTTGAGTTAATCTGTTTTAAGGTGTTATTTTCTTCAGTCAGGTTGTTGACTCTCTTTTCATGCTTTTCTTGCATCATTCTCATTTCTCTTCCCAATTTTTCCTCTACTTCTCTTATTTGGTTTTCAAAATCCTCTTAAGTTGATCTATGGCTTCTAGGCAGTCTTCATGTTCCTTGGAAGCTTTTGGTGTGGGAGTTCTGACTGTGTTTTCTTCCTCTTGTTCCATGCTTTGATCCTTTTTGTCCCCAAAAAAGGATTCTAGAATTCCGTTGCTGTTCTTACTTTGCTTCCTTTTCTTGCTCATGTTGCCAGTGAATTATTTGTCTTTTTCACTCTGTGGAACTCTGCTTCCAGAGAGGAAATCTCTGTCCCAAATCATTGGTGTTTTCACAGATGCTGGAGCTATTAGGGGGCTGCTGCAGTCCCCAACAGCTTTGGCTCACTGAAAATGCACACCAGGATCACCAACCAAGACCCCATTCTAGATCTAGGCTTCTCTGAATGATCGCTTGGCCCACCTGCAGTCTTCACATCAGGAGCTTTGAAGCAGCTACCTGGAGGCTGTAAGGCTGCTGTTTCTGCTACTTCCTTGCCCTGCGGCAGTTTGGTCAGACCACTTTTTTCCCCCAAATCTAGCTGAATTCCACTGACCTTTCACTTAGTCCTTATTTCTTCTGGCTTGATAAATCTGGAAACTGCCACAGTTGCCACTGATCCACTCTCCTGAAGACTCCTGCTGTGGCTCCTCCTGACCACACTGGGGCCAGGCTGTGGTTTCAAGCTGGGCTGGTTTTGGCTCCCATTCTGCTGTGATGAGCCCTTTGTGCCAAGCTGCCTTCAGTGAGAGATGTGTTTTCTGTATTTTTGTGAGTTTTAGAGCCCTAAAATTTGTTTAGAGTCATATTTGAAGTGGCTATGTGCAAGCTGCTGTGTTTTCCTGCTCCTATGTGGCCATCTTGGCTCTGCCCCCCTGTTTTGGTAATTCTTGTTGTTCATCCTTCATTCTTGAAGAAGACCATGACATCAGGGGGGTGATGCCGTGACATACTAGTGAATTGGACTTAAGTGAGGGAGGGTTGTGCAAAGTCACCAGTCTCACTTTCTCCTCCAGAGCCATCTGGGTCTAGTGGTCAGCTATAGTTCAGGATGACTGGAGATGACTCTAGATCCAGTGGGAGACCTTGGCCTTTTGAAGCTAAGGTCTTTAGCAGGCCTCTGTTTGAGGGAACACCCATTCAGTGATCAAGGCTTAATAAGAAATGAGGTAGGGAATGGCCTTTTTACCTAGTCAAAAAAAAATCTGGAATGGAAGGTTGAAACAGAAACTATTTCTATTTACATTCATTCTGAACTAATCAGGGCCCAAATAATGATCAAATAAGCTGAGACCTAAGAAGACCTCAGCTCAAATCCCATTACTATCTGTGTGACCTTGGATAAATCATTTAACCTCTCTAAGTTTCAGTTTCTTCAACTGTAAATTGGGGATAATACAGCATCTACCACACAGGGTTGTTGTGAGGAACAACTGAGATTTGATTTCTAATTAGTTTGTAAATTTAAAAGTGCTGTATAATGGTGAATGGGCAATGAAGGCCCAGTCCTAAGAGGATACTTGTATTTTGAAAGAAGTGATTATTTCTCTCTTATATTAATGATCAATTATTTTATAACATCAAACTGAAGGACATTATTGATGGATAAAATTGCTCAAATCCCTGGGTATCTGCTTTTTCATCTTACATGGGAGACCCCACCCAATTAGAGAATATTACAAAGAATTTAATTTAAGGTGAATTCAAGTTTTTTTTGTTTTCCACTTAGGCAGGCTAGACTGCCTGAGACTGAATGTGGTCTGGCTTGATACAGTCTCTCTTTGTCCATTAGTGACATAATCAGTCCTATCTCCCAGTCTCTCATTAGAGTATATCCACCTCTTATTTTAATATTTACTCCTTCATTATTTGTTAACCAACCAGAATCCCTCAATAAATCTGCTCTTCCAAGGTCATTTAAGTGTTGAGTGGGTTCCATGAGGAGTCTTTGGAATACTAGAGTGTCACTGACCCCTTTTGTTTTCTGCTAGCATGGTTAATAAAATGATGACTTACCCAGAAACTAAATCTCTCAAACTTTTTATATGTCACAACATGTTCTTTCTGGTAAGTTATAATGAACATGCACAAATATTCCTTGCTGGTTTCCATTCTATCATGGAACTGGTTTCTGTCCATAAAAGACTAAGGGGTTGGTACTCTACTTCTGAAGTCTTCTACTTGATTGCCTACTTGGAAAAAGTGAAGATTCAGCAAGTGTTGATTCCGAATTGAAGTGCTGTTCTAAAAGGGCAAAGAGACAATCTCCTAGACTCCTTTAGCTCTTTTCCTTCACAGATGTGAGTGAAGTGAGAAGTGCTCTGAGTTATCACTCTTGAACTGTTGAGTGGGGGAGTAGCAAATTGAATAGCACATCCCATGCCAATGGGCCCCCTTTGTTTGTTGTTGTTTTCATGATGTGATTACCTGAGATACTTCACCTGGACCTAACCAACCTTTTATCTAGGGCAGGGTAGGTCACCTTGACTTGTAGTATCCTCTTCCTGTCCTAACCCCTCAGCATTACTTCAAAAATCCCAGTGGGACTAGAGACCATGGCCCTGCTCACCTCAACTTGCCAGTGTAAGTTGGGAGAAGGGGAACAGAAGGAGGTATTATAGCTGTATAAATGCTGGCTCTTATTGTTCTTGTTCAGTTGTTTCAGTCATGTTGGAGTTTTTGTTACCTCAGTTGGGGTTTTCTTGGCAAAGATACTGGCATGGTTTGCCATTTACTTCTCTAGCTTATTTTAGAAATGAGGAAACTGAGGCAAACAGGATTAAGTGACTCACTCAGCTAGCAAGTATCTGAAACTAGATTTGAACTCAGGTCTTCCTGACTCCTGGCCAGGTGCTCTAGCCACTGTGCTTACTTATATATGTACACCTTATCTTTCCCAAGGGAATGTAACCTTCATTACCAGTGGGCAGTCAATAAATGCGTATTAATGAATTTGTGAATGATGAAATTTTATATTTCCCTACGTATGTGAAGTAAAACTAACTAGGGGTCCATTAAATCTCATTGTTCATGATTATATGATATGATTATATTCCTCAGAAAATACAGAGATCCATAAAAATCTGAAAGGGGGTTGACTAACTTCTTGAGAAATCTAAGGGTCAGAGAAAACCCTGACTCACTCTCCCTCTGCTCACTGTTATATGAAAGGCACATCACTCTGATTCCTTCTGGCCCAAATGATGGGGTTTAAAAATAGTAGTTTCAGAGTCTTGTTATATTTTAGTTTTCAGTGCAATTCAGGATAGCTTAAATTTCTCCCCCCTCTTCTCCATACTCACTCCTATGGTTCTGAGTTGCTCTGTTCACCATGCTGGAGTCAAGAAGCCAGTTCAAAAACAAACCACTAATGACTGATTGTTTTCCTAGACTGATCTCTGCTTTGTTTTTGTTGATCACAGCCTCACCACTGGGATGTCTGTAGAGATGGGTGCAGATAGGCTACCAAGAAAGACATTTCAGTGAAAGCCCCAGCCCTCAGTTAATCTCCAAATTGTCTTTCACAATTTGCTGACTGGTGCACAATGACCATAAACCACTGGTAATAGCAAGAAATTAGGTGCTGGTTAGCAACCTATTTCTGCTTCGCCAAGTCCTTGCATGGAATTTTGAGACTGCATATTTTCATGTTAAAGAAAAATTAAATCAGCGACCTTTGAGCCAAATTTGACTTGGATTTCCCCTTTTCTCCAAGGAGAATTTGTAACTGATAATTTACTTTTGTACGGTTCATTTCCCTTGAAGATAGGTCTATATTGCTTTTGGTAAATAAATCTTTCTTTTTTGGATTGGCAAATGGACACAGAGAGGTTGACTAACTTCCTGAAATGCCTCTAAGGAATATATTATTTTAATTAAAATGGCTGTAGGTCTTAGAATAGCAATAATGAGGCCCTCTGCTTGGGGAGGAATAAATGCTAAGGTCCAAGGCTAAAGATGAATTGCATGAGAGGGATGAGATGGGCAGTACACATAGAGAAGAAAGGTGAGTGTCAAGCAGAGCTAAGAAAGGTCATGCAACTTTCTAGCTATGATAGAATGTAAGCTCCTGGAGGGCAGGGTCTGTTTCCCTTTTGTCTTTGTGTTCTCAGTGCTTAGTAGAGTTTCTGGCACATAATAATAACATTAATATTAGTAATAAATATTAATAAAGAAATGAATAAATGCTTATTAACTGATATGTTGCCATCCAAGTCTCCAATTTTCTGTTCTGCCTTTTCTCTTTTGTCTTCATACACATAAAAGTGAATATATATATATTTTAATAAATACATTGAAATATACAGTTATGTGTATATATGGATACACTCCTAGATGTGCATGTGGTTATGTATATTTTTACATGTAAATAATATATCATTTATATATTACATAAACACATATGCTTATCTTTATCCATTGTTTTTGTTTATTTTTTTTTCTAGTTTTGTCTAGGTGTGTGATTGTATTAGGAAACTCTTGGTGTGACATCTAGGGAAAGAGAATAAACATTCATTTAATGCCTATCATGTGCCAGACACCATGATGAGAGGCACTGTGATCCTGCTGCATGACATCCCTGCATCCTTTTTTTGGTCATACATGTCCTAGATTATATCTATTGTATGCATTTATTCCACATTACAATTAACCTTTTTATCTACCATATATCTTTTTCTTGTTGGCCTCTGAGTCAGTTACTCATCATTATAATTCTTTGAGATTATGGTGCTATGTGATTCACAGTCAGTTAGCATCATGGGGATAATTTTGTTTTGGGCGTGGTGATTCCATCATGATGGGGGATACACCTGGTATGGAAATTCACATTCATTAAGGTAGATCAACAACTGATCAACAGATCTATTATTTATAGTCTTAGTGGTCTTTTGTTTTGTTTTGTTTTTGAGAAAATGAGAGGTTGAAGAATGATGGAGTATAGGCAGTAACCCAGATGAATTCTCTCAACATTTCCCTCTAAAAAACCCTCAAACAAACTTTAAAATAACTCTTCATGTCAAATTTTGGAGCCAACAAAAGATCAGAGTGAGAACTATTCCCAGCCTAACGTAACTTAGGAGTTGGCAAGAGAGGGTCTGACATCAGAGTGGGAGCAAGTCTAGAGTGTGGCAGCAGCACCAGCACAATCAGTGAGTCTTAGAGGCAACAAGAATAGTGATAGCAGCAGCTTTGGGAACTCTCAGCTCAGAGATGCTAAGCAGGTCAGACAACTGGTCAGAAAGAGATTACAGGGAAACTTTTGTTGTCACTGGGTGTAGATGGTACTAATTGGTAATATTACTGATCTTAAGCCACTCTGGATCACAGTTCTAGGGAAGAGAGGAGCCCTAGAACTGTGGCTGCAGGAAAGCAGAGAACCTGGTCACAGTTCCAGGGCCCTGAGAAGTGCAAGTCCTTCTAGCTGCAGAGGACCAAAGTCCCTTCCTGGCTAAAGACCAGAGTGTAGACCAGGAGAGCAGTGGCCACACCTCTCTACTGATCAAAAGACATTGAAAACACCAAAAATGTGCAGGCTTTCCTGAACTATCTCTTAAAACAGCAGCACAAAAAATCTCTGAGTCTTGGGACAGTGACTCCTGACACCAAGGTGATCAGAGCCCAACTTTAACATAAAGTTCAAAATTAACCAATAGTTTGGAAAGATGAGCAAACAAACAAACAAACAAACAAACAAACAACAACAACAACCAAAAAAAGAATTTGACAATAAAATGTACTATACTGGCAGAGAAGACAAAAATATAAATTTAGAAAAAGATAGCATTGTGAAAAACAGCTATAAACAAGGAGTCAAAGAAAAATGCTAACTGGACCCAAGTCTATTGTGAATTCTTAGAAGAGTTGAAGAGAGAGTTCATAGTAGTAGATAAAAACATGGGGAAAAAATGAGAATCATGTAAGACAATTATGTAAAGAGAATTGACAGCTTAGTAAAAGAGGCATAGACAAATACTGAAGAAAAAACACCTCAAAAAATAGAAGTGATCTAATGGTAAAAGAGGCACAAAAATTCACTGAAGAAAAGAACTGTTCAAAGAACAGAATTGGCCAAATGGAAAAAGAGATAAAAATCTCACTCAAGAAAATAATTCCTTAAAAATTAGAACTGGGTGACTGGCAGCTACTGACTATATGAGACAAACAATAAATCAAAATCAAATGAATGAAAAGAAGAAAATGTGAAATGTTTCTTTGGAAAAACAACAAACATGGAAAATATGTCAAGAAGACATAAAAATTATTTGACTGCTGAAAAGCCATGATTGAAAAAAATAATATAGACATGATATTTCAAGAAATTATTAAGGAAAACTGACTGATTTCTTAAATTCAGAGGGTAAAATAAAAATAAAAAGAACTCACTGATTACCTCCTTAAAGATATCATAGAATGAAAACTTTCAGGAATGTAATAGCCAAATTCAAGAGCTGTTAGGTCAAGGAGAAAAAATTTCAGGCAGCCAGAAAGTAACCATTCAAATATCATGGATCCACAGGAAAGATCACACAGTATTTAGCAGCTTTCATGTTAAAATAGTGGAGGCCTTAGAATATGATCTCCCAGAAGGCAAAGGAATTAGTATTCAAACCAAGAATAACCTACCCAGTAAAAATGAATATAATCCTTCAGGATGGAAAAATGGATATTTAATGAAATAGAGACTTTCAAGCATTTCTAATGAAAATGCCAGAGCTGAGTAGAAAATTTGACATTCCAACCCCAGACTCAAGAGAAACATAAAAAGGCAAACATTAAAGGGTCATCATAAGAGTTTCCATAAAGTTAAACTGTTTACATTCCTATATGGGAAAATGATACCTTTAACTCTTAAGACTTTATCATTATTAAGACAGTTGGAAGAAGTCTACATAAGCAGAGGGCATGCATGGGAATTGATTATACTGAGATGCATTTATTTTAAAGGAGGAAATATTGAGAAAGAGGGATGCACTGGGAGTAGATGGAAGGGAGAGGTAGAGTGCGGAAAATTTCTCTCCCACAAGAGGCTTGCAAGGTAGAACTTTTATAGAAAAGGGAAACATGGGGGTGGGGTGCTTGTACCTCACTTTTATGAGAATTGATTTAAAGGGGGAAGAATATAGACACACACACATATACGCATACACAGATACAGACACACAGACACACACACATGCACACATACACTGAGTTTGGTTTACAAATCTATCTCACCAAAAGGGAAATAAAAGAGAAAAGGATAAGAAGTATGGGAGGGGAGAAATGGTAAAAGGGAGGGAAGATTAAGATAAGCAGTGGTCAGAAGTAAAATGGTCTTTTGAGAAAGGACAGGATAAAGAGAGAGAGAGAGAAGTACAAACAGAAGAAAATAGAACAGAGTGATCCACAATTAGTAACCATAAATGTGAATGAGATGAATTTGCATATAAAATGGAAATAAAGAACAGAATGAATCAGAAACAAGCATCCATCAATATATTGTTTACAAGAGACACACTTGAAACAGCAAGACACATACACAGAGTTACAGTACTGGAACAGAATTTATTATGCATCAGCTGAAGTAAAAAAGGCAAGGGTAGCAATCATATTCTCAAAGCAAACAACAAAAATATGTTGAATTAAAAGAGATCATCAGAATAACTACATCTACTCTAGACAATGGAGTAATATTAGAAGAAAATAGCAAATTTCTCTAGTAAAGGCCTTATTTCCCAAAGATATAGGCAACTGATTCAAATTTGTAAAAAAATTGTAAAAAATAGCCATTCCCCAATTGATAAATGATTAAAGGATATGAAAAGGCAACTTTCAGAAGAAATCAAAACTATTTGTAGTCATATAAAAATACTCTAAATCAGTATTGAATAGGGAAAGCAAATCAAAACAATTCTGCGGTATCACCTCAATGTATCAGAAATGACAAATGCTGGCGTGGATGAATCAAAATAAATATATTAGTAAACTGCTGGTGGTTTTGTGAACTGGTCCAAGCATTCTGGAGCATAATTTGAACCTATGCCCAAAGGGTCATAAAATTGCAGAGTTGATTGACCCTACAATATCACTACTGGGTCGGTACCCCAAAGACATTTTTTTTTAAAGGAAAAGGACCCATATGTACAAAATACCTTTTGATCAGTTCTTTTTGTGGTGGCAAAGAATTGGAAATTTAGGGAATATTTATCAACCAGGGAATGATTGAACAAGTTGTGGTCTATGATTATGGTGGAGTATTATTGTGCTATAAGAAATGATGAGGAAGATGGTTTCAGGAATAACATGGCAAGACCTGTATAACAGACATAAAATTAAACTAGTAGAACTGGGAGATGCTCTTACGCAATAACAACAATGTTGTAATGATAATCAACTGTGAAAGTCTTAGCTGCTCTGATCAATATAATGATCCAAGAAGTCTAAATGACTCTTGTTAAAATAATGCTACCCATTTCCTGAGAGAAGTGATGAATTCTAGTACAATTGAAGTGCATTTTTCTCATTTTTGTTTTTTTTCCTCTTTTATTTTTTAGCAATATGGCTAATATGGAAATATGTATTTTTGTATGATTTCACTTGGATAGTTAATTGATATCCTTTTGCTTACTTTCTCAGTAGGTGGGGGAGGGGGTGAAAGGGAGGTACAGAATTTGGAACTCAAAATTTAAAAAGAAAAGAGCATTTAAAATAAGTAAATAATGCATTTACAAAAAAGAAAATGAGAAGCTAAGTAATTGGCATGGTCACTCAAATAGTTTCTGTCAGAAGACATGGATCTATATCCATGTCAGGCTTCCTGATTTCAGTCTCCCTTCTTCTGTCTGCTCTACCATGTTGCCACTCACTAGGGAAATATTAGTTTAAAAACTTTGATGGCTAAGAGCAGCTTGAAATAATTGAAAGTATGGCATAATTTTCAAAGTGAAATCCAGTCCATTTCTTTGCTCCAGTTAAATTTTGGACCCAGCTCATTGTTCACCTGCAGTGATTGTCCATAGTGTGTGTGTGTGTGTGTGTGTGTGTGAGTGTGTGTGTGTGTGTGTGTGTGTGTGTGTGTGGTGTGCGCACGCGCATGTGCTGACAGAGTAAATCAGTAGACTACCGATCCAATTGTATGTCATAATCTGAGAAATATGCATTCATCATCCAAATGGAAGTGGGATTCCCTATAGATGGTGAGATTCTCCAGATGCTCCTGTTTGCTGATGACATTTTGCTGATTGCATTGAGCCTTGGAATGCTATGGGGCCTCCTCAGTGAGATCTAAGGCACTCAGAAAACACTGTTTTAGCAATCCACATAGGAAAAACCTAAGAAGATATGAAATATGTATATATATACATACACATAACCAGTTCTATATGTAAAAACAGATTTTTATTTTATATGTATATATTATATATGTATGTACGTCTGCTAACTTACGTGCATGTGTAAAGACTACATAATTCCATAGTTCAGCTTCCTTTTATTACTATCTTTTATTTCAAATTAACTTGATTCATATGACTTTTAAAAAAAAAATAAAAATACAGCAGAGGACAGTATGCAGATGAAAAGCAACAGCCTAGAAACTGTTCATAAAACGGTCAGTTCAGGCATAATGAGCATGAAACTTAGCACAGTGCTTGGTGCAGAGCAGGAATTAATGAACAGTTTTTTCATTCATTCACTCATTCATTCATTCATGAGCCTATATTTCTAAGTTAACTGAGTCACTGTAAGTTATTTACAATTATTTGGTCTCTTCAGTTTGTTGACAAGAAACTAAGTAAAAGTCCAGTTTTCTCCTCTCTCTCTCTCTCTCTCTCTCTCTCTCTCTCTCTCTCTCTCTCTCTCTCTCTCTCTGTCTCTGTCTCTCCCTCTCTCTCTTTCTCTTTTTCTCTTTCTCTCTCTCATATATTCATATACATACACATATAAAATACATATATAGACACACATATATGGACATGTATACACATAAATATGTGTGTGTGTGTATTGCTGTTTTGGGGGCAGTTGGGGGTTAAATAACTTGCCCAAGGTCACACAGCTAGTTTTTGTGTTAAGTGTCTGAGGCCGGATTTGAACTCAGGTCCTCCTGACTCCAGGGCTGGTGCTCTATTCACGGGGCCACCTAGCCACCCCCATAAATGTATATTTCTTATGAAAATATTTGTTCATTCATTTTATTAATTTATTTGTTTGAAAGGTAGTAAGGCACATTGGATCAAGCTCTAGAAATGGTGCCAGGGAGATATGTTTAGGTCCTTTCTCTAGCTACAGAAGAAAACTTTTTCTTCCATTTTTTTTCTTTTTTTGAAGAAAAAAAAAACCAGTAATGATAGGAGACTACTTCTTCTGAATTTGAGACCTTATAAATTCCTTGAAGACAGAGACATTTTGGCTTCATTTTGTGTTCTCAGAACTAAGCACGGGGTCTGGCACTTGAAACATGCTTATTAAGTTGACTTATAAACTCATTAGGAGTTAACCATGAGTAGTGGCGGCGGCAGCGGTGGCGCGATGGAGCCAGAGGACCAAGTGAATGAGCTAGTGTCAGCTGAGGGCCGGAACAGGAAAGCTGTGCTGTGTCAGCACTGTGGATCCCGGGTACTGCAGCCCGGGGCCACTCTCTTCTCATGCAGACAGCTGTTCCTTCCCTCCATGAGGAAGAAACCAGCTCTGGCTGATGGCAGCAACCCAGAAGGTGACTACCTTCAAGAACACTGGCTGGTTGATGACATGTTCACCTTTGAGAATGTGGGCTTCACCAAAGATGTGGGGAACATCAAATTTCTGGTCTGTGCAGATTGTGAAATTGGACCCATTGGCTGGCACTGCCTGGATGACAAAAATAGTTTCTATGTGGCTTTGGAGAGGGTTTCCCATGAGTGACTAAAGGATCTTCAGCAGCAGCTTCCCATGGTGGAAGCCTCTTCCCAAAACAGCAGTCATTCTAACTTGATATAACTGTTCTGCTGCTTTCTTCTCTATACTGAGGTAAAGTTGTGAGTACTGCAGTGTCTACTTGGACATACAAAAGGTTTACCCTAACTTGCTTTCTTGAGACCTTAAGTGCACATGTCTTCAGTATTTCTCCCTGTAGCGCACCAATCCATTCTCTTCCTCATTCTGTGGGATGTGATATGGGAAGCCAGGTGCCACCCAGAATTCATCCACTGGCCTGATATGTGTCTGTGTCTCTTATCAGGTGCTACTTTTTATTTCCTGCTCTAGGTGACAGTCAGATTTGTACTGTTCTCATTTGTTTGGACCCTTTTAGCTTTTGAAATTCTCATGTGGTTTCTCATTAATGGTCTAACCTCACCTTTACAATACTTGAGTGGAAAGTTAAATTTTTATAACCTTCTGGCAACTACCATGAAAAAAAAGTCATTCATCAGACGTGTTTGAGATTCTCCTTCGAGTATCAGGGTGGAGAACACATAAAGAAGGAACTGCTGCTAGTATGGATGTGAAGTTTACAGCCTTGGCTCATGTCTGAACAGATGACTGAGTCCCTTCTTCATGGGAAGAATCATGTCTAAAGAAAGCATCATCAGTAGAGTTTTTGAACCTCATGGACATGGTGCAGAGCAAGAATTCTTGGTGAGATGGGAACTTTCCTTATCTTTAACACTCACCATTCTAACAAATTCCAGACTGCAAACTTTCCGTCCAATTACCTGTACTCCTATTCAGGTCAAGTAAATTCATGTTTCCTGACTACTCGGAAAACTTGGCCCTTCTGGTTTGGTGCTGATCCAAGAGGGCACTAAATATGAATGAGTTGGTATACTTGTTTTACTCTCTTCTGTGGTTTCCATTTACTCTGTCATCCCTATTGACCTGGCATATGGTACCTTCTCTCCAGTGATACATAAAGTAAGGTTTAAAGCAGCCTCCTGGGACAACTCAGGGTTGAGGTAGAAAGGAAGCACGGATTATTCAAAGCGCAATCACCATCTTGAGTTATTGAGTGCCTCACACCTCTTGGTTTGGTGCTCTATTCCATTCT
>JAQQSW010013779.1:0-12240 GCA_028646575.1 Pseudocheirus occidentalis
TCTAAGTAAATTCAACTGTATAACTATTAAACTCAAGGGTGAAAAGCTTCTACCTGCAAAGTGTTGTTACTTCTATTTCCATGTGTAGAGTTGGATCCTCAGCAGCATCAGAGCCTCTTGAAGGAATTGGAATCAGAATGGAATCTTTTTGAGGAAATAACAAGATCAGACCCTCCTGTATAAGAGCACCCTGGGGCTCTGGGATCCTTTCCTCATTTTCCTCTATCCTGACATGACTTTAATGCTTCTTCTATTTGGGCCCTTCATGTTAAACTGACTGGTCAGATTTGTGTCTCCCAGCCTGCCACTGGCTGTCCACCAGCAGATGGCTATGCAGCAAGGACACCTGTCTCACACTCTCCTCAGCCCCTGCAAGCTGCTCCAGCCTCTTTTCAATCCACTCCCCACGCCGTCAGGCAGGGACAGCTCCTCTGTCCTTCTCTCAAAAGCTTTTGGGTGGATGGTGAGGGTTAATGGGAGATAAGATGCAGGGTGGACCAGCCATAGAAGTGAGCAAAGGGGACTATGCACTGATGCCCCTCACTCTGGGGACATGCCTGTGTGCTTTCTATCTGTGCTGGGTTCTGGACCCCACCTTGAACCACTTGTGTGCCTAACCTCCCTATTCCTGAGGCTAATGCCTCCATTCAAATAGGGTACTCTGTGGGGCAGGGCAGAGTTCATGCTTGCTGGGTGTGACACCATCATTCCTAGGATAAGCACAGCTCTCCAGGTATCCCCTGAGAGCCCTGTGTGTGATTGATACTTTCAGCATTTGAAGGATATACTACAGGCAGCCTCTTGGATGAAAGCCATGCACTCCAGCCTGCTGTCTCCCCCTGCCTCCTCCTGGGGGGACATGGTTCTTGTCCCTTCCCCCCATTCTGACCCCATTCTTAATCATTCTACTCCCTTTTATAGCTGGTCTAAGCTTGTGTAATATCCTGATTCACTCTGTGTCTGCTCTCCTGCAGAAGTCCCACTTTCAACTCTCAGAGTACTGGCCCCTGCCTTGGTTTCCCCAGTGCTTCACCTCTCTCCAACCTGGACTCAGCCAGCACCACATTGTACACCCCCACACTGGCCCCTCCTCAATCTATTCTCAGCCCTTGAAATGGACTCTGCGTCCCTATTCAGCAGGA
Organism: Pseudocheirus occidentalis; assembly: GCA_028646575.1. Lineage (NCBI taxonomy): Eukaryota > Metazoa > Chordata > Mammalia > Diprotodontia > Pseudocheiridae > Pseudocheirus > Pseudocheirus occidentalis. The sequence continues at coordinate 1,143 of JAQQSW010013779.1, forward strand.
GGTAGCTACTGAAGACAATGCCCTTTGCCCCTTTTCCAGAAAGATCTCTCCTGTCCAATGGTGGAGTGGGGAAATGATGTGGATGCAAACATACCCCAAGGGTTAAAAAGAATAATTAGGCTTGCTCTTTCCAGTACTTTGTGAAGCCCTGTAGCTTATCCTGTAACTTGAGGGCTTTCTAAAGGTCTTTTCTCCTTGATTTGAAATATCGGAAAACTTTTCCTTAATTTTCAAGTGGCCAGGAACTAATTAAGATATGGACTCAAGATAGGAGTCAAGAAACTGGCCAAGGAACAGTTAAGTGAAACTTTGTGAAATTAGAAATCAACAAGCCTTATGAACTCAAGATGTACTTGAGCTAGAAGTGGCCTGGATGAGCCTAAGCATGAGCTTGGATAATTTGTCTTCCCTATGTGCTTGGGTCTTCATGCCCCATCCCCATTTCCCCATCAATCAGTACTGAAGGAATCACACTCCCTTGGTTACAGAAAACAGATCACTTGCACTTGTATGTCAATTAGTTTTAGTAACAAACTATATTGTTAGAAACCGAATTAAGGTAGATGGTATAAAAAATCCTGTACTTCTGTGTTGCTTTGCTGTTTTACCACTCTCCCACCCAGTGGCATTGAGACAGCCCAGCTGATAAATCAAATACTATTAAAGCTTCTTAAAACTTTTATTTGGACTCTGTGGTCACTCTGTTAAAACTTTCCATTTCATTTGGAGGCCCCAGCGAGATGGCCTTTGGCCTCACCACCATCAGTGTTGTTCCTGGACTTAGGAGGCTGCGTCAGTAAATGAACTAGAGGGGGAATGGCTGCTGAGAAGGTATTTTTCTCTGCCCCTAATCATTCACCGACCCAGAATGGCCTCAGATGTGAAAACTCTAAATTCTCTTGGGAAGGTTGGAAACCTGCCTAAGTAAATTGTGAACGGAGCCCTCCCCCCCACCACCCCTGCCAAGGCTTTGTGCTGGCAGTTGATTGGTGAGTACTCCTCTGTTACTAAAGGAAGGTAGCAGTCTGGATGCAGAATTACTGCTCCCCCTGGTTTTTGCCAGGACGCTGCTCAAAAACTCCTGTTTAGGCCCTCCGGGGGTGAGGGTGTGCTATTTTGTTGACTTAAGTCTCTCTGTGCCAGTCTGTGAGTCAAGCCTGTTTTGTCCATTGCTTGTCCATTCTAAGTGGCTTGTGTCTTTGTCCTGTGTTCCTTAAGTATCCCTATAACAGTCTGTGGTTTAAAAGTGGAAATTCCTTTTCTCCCCACCTTTTTCATTGAGAGATTGGGAAAAAGAGGAAGTTAAAAATTAACGGTATAAAATCTTTCCTGTTCTCCTAGAAAGACAAAGCAGACAAGGAAAAGAAGGGAGTTTTCCCTTCTCAAGGCTTGCTTTACCCAAAAGTTAAAAATTTTGTTTAATGAGTTTTGCTTTCTGTGGTAAATCATTACTTTTGCCCTGAAAAAGGTTAAAACTCCTCTTTTCCACATACCCAAGTGGGGATGAATTAAGGTTTTGGTCACCAAGGAAACTCCTAAACAGAAACAACCCCCTTCGGGGAGCGGAGGTCTCCTTTTGTGAGGGAGGATTCCTTGGTTCCCGTCCACATGTGGGAACTCCTGCAACCAGAGGTCTGGGTCTACTACCCTCTACCCCTTGAGGGGGGCAAGAGCCAGGGACCCCACCTCACCTGCTAGAAACAGTAGACTAATTTTCTAGGTCTCTCCCTGTTCCCTGATCTCTAGGTCTCTGTACTTTGTGTTTTGAACTGCATTTCCTGATTGGTTAAAAACCTCCCTCTGCATTCAAAACGTCTGGCCAGAGTTTTGAATGCTGAGAGATGTGAAGAGGCAGGCAGATCAGCAATTAACCTTTTTCCTACCTCACCTGAAAAAGAAAAGTTAGTGTGTGCCAGAATGCAACTGTAAAGCAGTTGAATTCATTCTAGTCAGTTTTGAAAAGTACCCTCCCCCCAAATGATTTTGGGTTCCATCTGTTTGAAGAAAGGGGGGAGGAGGAAGCATAACAACCATATCATGGGCCCCCTTTGCAACAGCCCTGGGCTCCCCTGAGTGCAAAAATTAACACCTCTAGGGATGAAAACTTCTCCTTTCAAACAACTGGATCCACAGCCAGGCTCTGCAATATGGGGAGAGGAGAAAAGTCTTTGTACCTGGTAAGCCCAATGTTATGTTCTATGTTTATCTAAAAGTTTATTGGATCACCACATTCACCATCTATGTGAGATTCCAGAATGTAATTGATTTCTAGTGATAAATTGATAGGTTTATGACAATAAGAAAACTTTATTTCTGTGTAACTTCATGTGGAATTTTAAGGTCATCAGATTGGCAATTAATTGGTTTTATTTCAAAGTTTAAACCTTTTATCATCTGTGTTGTAAGAGAAGCATTTTCTTTTGTAATATTTTAGAGTATTATACTTTGAAAAATCATACGCTTAACTTGTAAGATTGTTAACAAAGTTATTTGAGCAACTGTTTTAAATGCTAAAACCTAAAGTTGTTGATTGGTACTGTATGTAAGAAGGAGGTGACTGATTAAAATGTTATTCTGAACAGTTCTCCTGCATGTATGAGAATTGAAAAAGCAGGGGCATTACCACCACCCCCTCCCTAAAGTCCTTCTCAGTTATTCCTTATGTTGTAAAACTGCCAAAGCCCCTAGAAATTCTCTCTATTAGGCAAGGTCATTCCACAAGGGAAAGGAATGATAGCGAAGGGAATTCCTTACATTTCTGAAACTTGGTAAATTTTATTGCTCATTGCAGATCCATGAGACTGGTGAAACTTGTTGTTTAAGATAAAAGGCATTTGGGACAATAACTAAATTTTGTTTGAAGTTTAAATTTGGGTATAGTTGCCTGCATAAATCAGTAAATGCCACAAGCTACTCAGAGGGGATGTGCTGTGAACTGGTGGAAGTCTACATTTGGTAAAAGCCGAAAGGACAATCTCAGTTTCTGTCTGGGATGGTATCCCTCTATCCAGTTTTACCTATAAAGTTCCTTTGGAAAGGAATGTTTGCCACCTATTCCTGAGTCTAGCTATGAGGTGGTACTGATACTGCATGGTTCGATTTTGTGGTTAGCAAATGTAAAGGAAGGCTGTATAATCTGGATAATAGGCTTAATTTGGAAATATGAAAAGCAGATAAGAGGGTTCGAGGACAAATGGGGGGTGTATCCAAGCCCCTCCTGTTTGCAAGTAGTTGCAATTTTATTTTCAGAAAGCAGAAAAGATTTGCAACGTGATCCTAAAATTTGGAGGAAAGCAACAGTATCAGGTTGATTCTTCTAAAGAATTCTACATAGGTGTATTATATTGGCTTTCAAAAATTTCTCTATTATGAAAACTCAAGCCTAGAGCATGTTTAGTAATAAGATCAAAAGTTTGGATTTTTGATGCAATTTTGTGACCTTTTGTGTAACTGTATTGTAATGTTTGTGCCTAGCCCTGTGTAACTAGAAAACTGAACCATTTCTATATACCTTTGGGATTCAATCATGTTTCTGTGAACCCTTGTCAAGTTTGGCTAACTACTTCAGCAGTGTGGATACCCATGCTCCTGAGTGAACATCTGAACCAAGGGACCTGAAAAAGATGACATCAGATGCAGACAGCTTTTCCAAGAATCTAAACCAGGCCTGCACAAGAACTGCTACAGCTTTAGCTTATTGCTCTGCATTCTCATTGTGTTACCTTGACCTCCCCCCCCCCCACACACACCCCTTTACTGTAGAAAAGAGCAAGCAGGTTTCAGTGACCACAGTGCATGACCAGGTTAATGATTCTCACAAGAATAGAATATAGCCTGCATACCCAACCAAAGAGGGTTGGATGTTTTGAACAAATCTTGCTGTTTCTATGAACTAAGCAAAAGTTAACATTTGTAATTGAATGTATAAGTAAAAGGTTTAGGTTCCTGAAGTAAGAATAAACAAACTTGGGAGAGCATTCTTTTTTTAATAATATGGGAATAATTAGACCAAGGGAAAAGAAGTTTGTGAAGCAAAGGTGCGAACACAATGTTGAATCATTGTCCCATAAACTAAAGCTGGGATACATTTGAGCTGGTATAATATTCCTTTTTATACATTAAAGTATTTGGTAAATGGGTATTTGACCTAGTCATCTGCCTGTCACTAGATATTTGTCTGTATGGAAAAAGGACCTTAAATGTTTCAAATTGATCTTAGAATAATTGAGGATCAGTATAATTGATTGAGGGACTTAGCTGTTATTCTATCAATTACTGAAACTAGATCACAAGTGTGTTCTATGTGAGGAAAAGAGTTTCAGTGCAAATTTCTTAAAGGAAGGTAAATTATGGAATACTTTTTATTAGTGGAAAAGTCAACTTCTTTCAAAGTTTGCTACTACTGTGGAAATAATACCTGTTTATACTGTCTATTCTGTGGTGCAAACATGTTTTATTATAAGCAACTTATTGATATACACTGTTTTGGGATTAATTAGTTATGGATGCTCCCAAGTCTTTTTATGATAACTGGACCAGAAGTCAGCCTCTCCTATAAGTAGATTCATTTGTATAACTATTGAACTCAAAGATAGGAAACTTCTAGCTGCAAAGTGTTGATAGATTTCAAAGTTTCTATCTGTAAAATATAGACTCAGAGTGGAAATTTCTGAGGGTTAGGGAATAACAAGATCAGATAATTCTGTATGTCAGATCTATCAGTTTGTGAGGTTTAGTCATTAACCTCCCTTGTTTAAGGCAATACAGTTATGTTCGTAAAGGAAAGCTAATTAGTCTGAGTAATGGATTATACTAGCCCATGATCACTCTACTTCTGGTCATTTTTCTCCTACTTTTCCGGTTGTTGTTTGTTTAATCTCTCTGCCAGACTTGTATGTTCTAGGCACACTTGCAGATGCCGGCTCAGGCTGATTACCAACTACTGCCTGAAGTCCTAAGCAACACACCCTGGATCTGGCATCTATCTGCCAAGTTCTGGACATTGGCCACAGACCCCACCTCTCAAATGATAGACCCATGTGAAGCAAGGCCAGCTCTACATCCTTTCTCAGCATGAAGCAGCCTGGAACTGAGACCTTCATCCCTTGTCCCCAAATGATTTTGGGTCCCATGTGTTTAAGGGGGGAATGATGGGGAGCTGGGGTGCCTTTGGCAAAGGGCATGGGTTCCCATTTAATAAGAGCCCTCAGACCCAGGCCTGACTTTGAATTGTGCCAAAGGCCTGCCCACAGTTCACATCCTCTCCATACTCCCCTTACTCCCCAGCCAAGCATGCCTCCATTTCTCTGAACATCTCCAATGGCATCCCTTGGGGACATGACCTATCCTAGCCAGCCCCAGGGTAAGGAGGTGGAGGAAGAATCTGACAACAGAGGCTGTCTAGAGGCCCAGCCCTTCACCAGCTTTTTAACCTACAGGCCTGATGGGTGTCATTGGCATCATCACAGACCATTCAAATGACCAGCTTTGTTTGCCCATGAGCAGCAAAACCTCCCTGCACCTCCAAAATCCAATCCTGGGCCACTGTCCCATCCCCAACAGACAGATAAGAGAGGGGACCAAAAACTGAATCAGGTCCCCAGGTGGCAGGGTGCATTTGTAACTTTGTAACAGTGTTGTAACTTTAGTCTACATTTGTAACTTTGTTTGTAACACTGTTGTAACTTTAGTCTGCATTTGTAACTTTGTAACATTGTAATTTCAGTCTGTAAATATTGCCCCTGCTCAGAACTTTAATTTGCATCCCCCAACAAAAATAACACTGGGGAATGCTGGGACAGGCAGTTTGTGTCCTTTCCACCTTATGCTAACCTGTGTGCTACTGCCATTGAAACTGACAAGGACCCAGGGTTATATAACTGTGTTCTGACAAAGCCTGGATGGCCTGCACCACTGGCCTTACCTCCTGCATTTCCATCTGAATCTTAGCAGACTTTAACTCCCCTGAAATGTGTATTTTAGTCAAATTGGTTTGAATCTCCGTTTAACTGATCACCCAGGCTGACCTCCCTTGTAACATCATTAGCCAGCCCTGTCCTCCCAGGCTATGTGCAGAAGCAGGTCCAGTCTATCCTGCGTATGCACTGAACACCCATAAGTGGCCAGGAATCCATGATTGGATTCTTTCCTAAAACAAAGGAAGGAATGAAGTGGCCAGGAACTAGTTAAGATATGGACTTAAGATAGGAGTTAAGAAACTAGCCACATAAGTTAAGTGAAACTTTGTGAAATTAGAAATCAGCAAGCCTTATGAACTCAAGATGAACTTGAGCTAGAAGTGGTCTGAACCGGCCTAAGCATGAGCTTGGATAATTTGGGTCTTCATGCCCCACGCCCACTTCCCCATCAATCAGTACTGAAGGAATCACACAGAAAACAGATCACTTGCACTTGTAGGCCAATTAGTTTTAGTAACAAACTATGTTGTTAGAAACCCAATTAAGGTAGATGGTATAAAAAATCCTGTACTTCTGTGTTGCTTTGCTGTTGTCACTCTCCCACCCAGTGGCATTGAGACAGCCCAGCTGATAAATCAAATACTATTAAAGCGCCTTAAAACGTTTATTTGGACTCTGTGGTCACTCTGTTAAACTTGCCATATAAATTCCTACAAAAGAATTCCTTTTGTCTCCCTCAGCCAAAGTCATAAAATCCTTTTTATCTCGTCCTTAACCTCTAACCCTGATAAAAACTTCCAAAACAACATCATGCTTCTGAAACCTCTACCAGGTAACTACCCCAAATATCGGGCTCTCACTTTGCTTTCCTGCTAAGAAGACCCATAGCTTAACCAGATAAAGTTCCCAAGGCCTAAGGGAATTGTCACATCCAAACCCCTCTCCCAAATCTTGCTTTCTTTGTCACTTTTGAGACACCTTCTTGTCTCCATCTCCTTGTGACTATCGGTCTCTGACACCCTGTCTTCATTTCTCTGTTTCCCCCGTCTTTGTGGGACGGTGTCTCTCTCTCTCTCTCTCTCTCTCTCTCTCTCTCCCTGTCTTCATATCACTGTCTCTGACTTCCCCTGTATTTGTGGGAACCCGTGTCTCTGTCTCTCCTGGTCTCTGTGTGATGTCTCTCTGTCTCTATCTCTGTGGGATCCCGTATCTGTCTCCCTGCCTTCATATCTCTGTCTCGCACGGTCTCTGCGTGATGCCCCTCTGTCTCTGTCTCTGTCTCTCTCTGTGGGACCTCACCGTCTCTCCGGTTCCATCTCTTCCCCCCCCCCCACCTCCGCATCCCATTTATTTTTTCTGAGAGGGAGGGGGCTGGGCGGCACCCAGGCGGCGCGCAAGGCCCATCCACGGGCTCCCTCCTGACGCCGGGTGCTCAGTCCCGTCTTGGAAGACTGCCGGCATCGGTTTTCTAAGAATCACTCCTGGAAAAAGCAGGGAGAGCGGCAACCTGGAACTCTCTACCCAAGCACCCGCACGCAGGCGCAGAAACAGAATCAGTGAGAGGGACAGGGACCGGGCCCGCAATGTCAGAGCGGGAGGGTGTGGTGGAGGTGGAGTCAAGGAGAAGACAGAGCAGGACCCAGAGTGCGCAGGCGCAGACGCGACGCACAGGTAGGGCAAAGAAGAGGACCGCAGCGCGCAGGCGCGGTGGGGGAGGAGTGCAAGGGCCTGGGGTGGGGGAGGTGTACCCTCCTAGGAATTGCTGGGCCCTGTCTTGAGGCCCAGGATGCGGTTCCTGGTAGGTCTCGGTGTCTGAGAAGCGCCAGGCTCGAGGGAGGGGACAGTCCGTCTGGTTCTGCGGCTCTGTCCCCTCCTCCTCCCCATTTCGACAATTGGATTTCAAGTTTGCAGTGAAGTTTAGAATATAAAAAGGGGGGAGGGGCAGGGGGAAGGAGAGCATGGAATTAGGGAGAGAAGTGAAAGGGGAAGGGGGTGCAGAGGGCCCTCCCAGGGCAGCTCTGGCTCAGGAGCCCTGGGGGCTCGGGCCTATTATCCAGTCTGAAACCTCAAGCCCCCGGTGCCCCTCCGGGGCTATGTGGGAGGAGGGCTGGGCAGGGCACGGGGCGGGGTGGTGATCTTTCTGCTCAGACACTGCTTTATTACAACCCACTCTCTCTTGGGGGGGGGGGTCATATATCCCCCAAGGGCAGTGCCAGGCTCTTTTAGACACCTCTGGGTCCTCACCCTGTGTATCCCCTTAGGACAGCTGCCCAGAAGATCAGAACCAGACCCCCGCTCTCGGGATCATTCTCCCTACCCAACTCAGCCTGCCGAGGACCCTGGCCTGGCCCAGCAGGGAGCTTGGAGCCTGAGGGCATGGCCTCTGGGAGCCCCAGCCCCCCTCCCCAGGTGAGTGCACTCTCTTCAGCCTTGACCTACATCTGCTACGGAGGCCATGGCCCCAGACCTGGAGGATTGGCCAGGAAGCCTTCTCCTGGGCCTTTGTACAGAATATCCGGAAATTGACTAAGGCACTGGCTACATTGTTGCAGCTCAGGCAGGGCTGAGGGGAGGGGTGGCTTTAATGAATTTCCGAGACTTGAGGGACTCCCAGGCGGCTGGAAATATAATGATCGTTTTGAGGTTTCACGGAGTGCCTTAGGAACCAGGGACTAAAGTCAGGCAAGACGCACAGTGTTATTTAGACCGTGAAGCTGAATGTGTCGCCCCACACACACCCTCAGGCCTGCAGATAAAGACCCAGGGAAAAGCCAGAACCTTTCTAGATGCTGTGAGATGAGGGGATGAGATCAGCCCCAATATTCTCACTTCCTCATAGGCCCCACTGACCAGCAGGCCCACTGCCCCTACCAAGGCCCCCACCAGTGTGCTAACTCCTTCCTGTAGGCCTCCCTACTCACTAGAACAAAAGGAGTGTCCCCAAACTCCCAGCAGGCCTTTCTGTGTGATGGGATCCAAGCCACTGCCCCCCCAGAAACAGGTGTTGCATTCACTCAGCCTCAGCCACATCATCCATCTTGACCAGACAGGGCCTCAGTAGCTAGCCAGAAGAGAGCATCCCCAGGATGTAGAGCAGGATGCTGGACCCCAAAACCATAGAAGGGGCTGAACCTACACTAGCACCTGCACATGAGCTTATGATATGGAAAGACTTGCCATAATAGTGTTGCCCCATGCTGTATAATTACATACCCCCCAATTTGAGATTTTCTGTATGCATTATGGGTAATTGTATGCTCAGTTCTTACAGAGGCTGGAACCCCTCCTCAGTTACCTAATCCCTTAACAAACTCCTCCTGCCTTTCTGATATTAGCCATGTCCCTATTTCTGTGTAAACTGTTCTTGTGTAATCAGTGTCATGTTCTCCATAAGACTCTATGGCTTACCTTACTGAAGTTGCTAATTCCTCCAAGGGACTTAACCACTTTCCAGAGCATGGAAATTATAATAAATCTTTCCAAATGGCTTGGCATCCACCTGGGTCTGTGAAAGTCTTTAGAGATGTCCTGCCAGGACCCTACCTGAACTGCAACAGTTTTTGGAGCCAGAAGTACCTTCCCTGGGTGTGCAGGGACTCCACCCCACCAACACTGCCCTGCTCTCTGTTTCTCTGGGTTAAACTGATCCACTGGCACTTTGCATATGGAGTATTAAATCCTCTTTTCCCATGTATTTCACCAATGCCATACCCACAGCAGCTGCTATGAACCTGCATGCCTGTTCCCAGATTTGAATGAGAAGATGTAACAGACTCTCTTCCTTGAAGATGAAACCAAGACATTTATTTGAATAGCAGTCATCCAAAGCCCTCTTCGTGAGAAAGAAATCTGTACCCATTGCCAATGCAGGGAGCACTGAGACACCAAACATTCTTTTTAAGGCAGAGCCCATGCCAATGCAGGGAACACAGACATCCCAAGCCTTCCTCCTTCAGGCCTCCCCACAAACACAAGTTCAGACTCCAGGCAGAAATCCTCCCCCTCTCTCATGCAGCTGCTCTGCCTGCTCCCTCCCTCTCTCTTCTCTGTCTCACTCACACTTCCTGCTCCTCCCCCCCTGGGCTCCTTGTGATCCCTCAGGCCTATGAAGGGGCAGATTCCCTTGAGGTTACAGCAGGGTGCTGCCCTCCCCTGTTTGTTCTGAAGTTCTCCCTCACCAGGATAGGGCAGGTAAGTTTCCCCAGTATCCCTGAATCCCTCCCATCTACCATGTCTTAAGTCCCATCAGTAAGTGTCTGCTACTGTTACTGAGTTGTGTCCAATTGTGTAGACTCTTCAGGTTCTCCTGAGCCCATTCGGGTTGTCCTTGGCAGAGATCCTGGAGTGGTTTGTCCTTCTCAGAAACTAAGGCAAACGGTGGAGGGACTTGCCCAGGGTCACACAACCAGGGACTCTAGTTGCCTCAGTGAGCATTTAGAAAGTGGCTACATTGTGCCAGGCCCTGCTCACAAAGGAGGGGAAAAGCAAGGCCTTCCCTGAAGGAGCTCACAGTCTCCTGAGAGACAGCGTGTCAGCTTCTTGTCATTCACTCCTGTTAGTCACATCTGACTGTCTTGTCAGGGATGCTGAAATGGTCTGTCCTTTCCTTCTCTAGATCATGTTTCAGAGGGAGAAACTAAGGCAAACAAGGTTGAGCCTGACTTTCCCAGGGTCACACAGCTAGGGTCTGAGGCATGATTGGTTCTTAGGTCCTCCTGAGTCCAGGGGCAGCACCCTGTCCACAGGATCCCTTAGGTAGCTATGTCCAGAGAAGCTCTGTACAACATGAAATGTAGGGAGCACTGAGGGGACCAGGAAAACAGGCTTTTCAGAGAGTCAAATTTTAGCTGAGATTTGAAGGAAGACCAGAGGCCAAGGTCAGGATCAAGAATCTCTCAATGGGAGGCAGTCATTGCAAAAGCTCAGAGTCAGGAGATGAGGGTCTTGATGAAGAATCAGCCTGGAGGCCAGTGTCCCTGGGTCAGGGAGCAGGAGCAGGAGGGGAGTGAGGTGTTGGGAGACTGGGAAGGCGATTGGCCCTGGTTATATATGTCTCCTGCCTGCCATCTTATTCAGCTTATACATTTTCTGTCCTTTGATCCTGTTCTAGGAATTGTCAGGGTCCTTGCTAGTAACAGACTGAATAAAGCAGTACAGGCTACAGCCAGGCAGGTTCGCTG
>JAQQSW010013780.1:0-12240 GCA_028646575.1 Pseudocheirus occidentalis
GAAAATGGCTCGTTCTTAGTTTCTCTATCCAGAGAGAAAAACTTAGTGCTCACAAGGTTCTAATGATTTTCTGGTTCAGATACTCTCCAAGTATGCAATACAAGTTTGAGCAGTTTCCTTTGGACACATCAAATCCAAAATATACTTAAAAAAAAGCATATCAACTATCTTTTGGGGCCAGTAAAACCTATTTCTCACTAGTTCAAGGTTTGTATCTTTACTGAAATATCCAAAAACATCACACAATGCTTTCATGGTCATAGCCTAGAGTGCATGAGTCAATGCCAAATGCTTCCTTGTACCTTGACTGGAGTCAGTTACAATTCAGTACAAGACTCCATTGCATGATTCCAACTTCTGCCATTGTATTAATGGTAAAGTCCCTTCCAGGGAGCCACATCTGAGCTACTGGAGGTCAGCTCCTCACTTTTTTTGCTTCTATTCTTTTATTTTGGAGGGGCAATTGGGATTAAGTGACTTGCCCAAGGTCACATGGCTAGTAAACTTCTGTTACTTCTTATATTCCTTTGTCATGAATCTATTCTCTTCACTAATCATCCCAGGACAACTGAGACAAAGAGGATTGGTTTTATGTGATAAAATTCACATATTGTGGTGGTACACCTTGATTGAACGGTAGGTCTCTGCATATCACAAACAGTCTTCACACCATCTATGACTATCACCATAACTTCAATGTCTTAAGGCCTACTGTGGGACATTCTCCATTGAGGATTGGTTCTTGGTATTACATTACACATTTGTGTCAGTTTCATATATATGTATAAGTATTTTTAAATGTTAACATTTTCTTCTTCTTCTCTTCCTCCTCCACCTCCTCTTCCTCCTCCTCTTCCTCCTCCCCCTCCTCCTCTTCCTCCACCTCCTCCTCTTCTTTTTTTGTGGCATTACTATCAATATCAACCAGCTCCCAATTAGTTCTGCCTTGTCATAAATAAGTATTGTCAAAAAAAACCAAATCAATACATTAACTGGGTCTGAAATTTTGTCTCATTTTGCATGTCTGGAAGGGACTTCAGAGATCATGCAGTCTAACATTTTTATTAATTTTTGTAGCATCCCCTACAACCTCATTTCAATACAATTTTATTTTCCCCTCAGTTACATATAAAAACAATTTTCAACATTCTTTTAAAAAAATTTAAGTTCCAAATTCTCTCCCTCCGTCTCTTCCTTCCCCCACCCCTGAGACGGCTACCAATCTGATATAGGCTATACATGGTAATGGTGTAAAAAATATTTCCACATTAGCCATTTTGTAGGGAAAAAAAGTCAAAGAAAGAAATGAAGGAAGAAAGAAAAATAGCTTCATATATATTTTGGAGTCAGACTTCTCTCAGTGACATCTTCCCCTCACTCTAATCATTCTTTTCTAATTCAATTTTAATGATCTTATTCTTGGAAAAACTTTGTAGTTTCATGCGGTCAAAGTTGTTCCCTTTCATTTTATAAATCAGGAAACTTAAGGATCAGAAAAATACCCAAGCTCACAGAATTAGTAAATGGCAGAGCCGAGCTTCAAAGGCAGGTCATTCTGGGTAACTTGTTTTAAGAGAGATCATGACAAACCAGAGCATGGGCAGTGGAGGGTTACCAGACTATATGTGAGGGGTGGGGAGGGAGCTCTTGAAACTGTGGCTCTTGGGGAAGGGCTGACGTAACCAGAGATGTTTACCTGGATAATCAAAAATGTATGGAAGGATTTTGGAACTTTCCCCCCATAACGTGGAGGAATTTTGCTTATTGTATATAGTTCTAACCACTGCTGCCCAGAACCAGATTAAAATATAATTGGAAAATACTTAACAGAACAAATAGAAATACAATGAAAGAAAGGATAATGTTAATATATGGTTTTCTCTTTCTTTTCTTTTTTTCTGGAGAGGTAATGGGGTTAAGTGCCTTGCTCAATGTCACACTGTTAGTGTAATTTGAATTCAGATCCTCCTTACTCCAGAATATGTGGTTTTCTAAGTCAACATGTGGAAGCAGGGAACTTTATATACCGTTTAGTGGCCTTGATTTCTAGTTGCTTTTGACACTGCTTTATTAGGACCAATGGGTAGAAGTTACAAGAAGGTGAATCTTGGCTATATATTAGAAAGTCCTTTCTGGTTAGAGTTGTGTGAGAGTGGAAAGATTTATGCCTTTGAGACGGTCATCCCTGGAAATATTCAAATATAAGCTGGATGACCAACTTGACCTTTTCTCAACCCCTGTTTTCTTTGATCATTCCATGACATACAACTCCTTCCATCTTGATGTTCTCTCTTCTCACTCTGACAGTCTGATTTTGAGAGGCATCGGCTAAAGGAAACACATTGAGAGAAGACAGCATTTTGCAGTTTTGCAGCCCCAATGCCTGGTACAGAACAGGAGCTTGACGAATGTCTGTTGATTTGAGTCAAACTGAATACCTGCATGGCATAATAAGTTAGACTGGGTATTATATAAAGTAAGATTTCTTAACTGAAAGGTCTTTAGGGGTCTGTGAACCTAAATGTAAAAATATTATGTCTTGATTTTCACTAGCCTTTGGCTAAAATTTAGCAATCCTCTAATGACCTAAAAACCTTATACACCTTAATATATACCTAATATATACCTTATACCTTAAAAACTTTATATGTACCTGGAGTCAGAAAGACTTAAGTTGAAATCTAATAATTGCTGGCTGCCTCAGTTTCCTCAACTGTAAAACGGAGATAACAATAGCCCGTACCTCCCAGGTTGTTGTGAGGATCAAATGAAGCAATATTTGTAAAGTGCTTAGCACATAGTAGGTTCTTAATAAATTCTTGCTCCCTTCACTTCTATAGGCCTCATCATTACTAAATTAGTTTATGACACACAAAAAGGGTTGTTTCTTGCCCGGAGGTTTCTTTCAACTACAAGATTCCATAACTGAAGCTAAAATGAGGTTTTGGAGGGAGTCCATTAGCATCCACTTTCAAGGTAAGGGATCTGCCTCCACATTTTTCTCTATCCCTGAATCTCTAGGCAACAGTGCAAGCTATCCATTCTCCATGCCTGCTTCCTCTCCTGTTAATGCAGCGGTTAATTGCATTAACCCCTCACTGAAGGAAAGCTAGTGAAGAAGGAAACCTCCACAGATTCCTTACATCAACAGGATGATGGTAGGGAGCACTGAATTATGGGTTCCTGCATTCAGTCTTCATTGTAATGATAGCTCATTCACTGCTGACTGATGTTGTCTAAGCCTCAAAGGTACAGAGCATCCGTTTCAGGACTCTGGAATACCAAGGTTCTCTATATTTGGAGCATCAAAGAACATTTCTGACAATTGTTTTAGCTGTGATTGTTTTGTAATTAGGGCTTACTGTAAGGTCTGTAAAAAAAATCCACCTTTCCCTATCACTCCTTCCCCCTTCCTCCCCAGCCGGTAGCAGGTACCCTCTTGAATAAGATCAGGCATCTCAGTGGAGCAATTACAGTATAAATATTTTAAACCCATAGAAAAAAAAAGGATGCCAGACCAAATTACTCAGGCCTTACTTCATGCATTTCACTTACTGATGCAAATTATAATACACATACTTTTGGGCCAGGAACATCAAGGTAAGCTCTTTTTCCACCCTAGGCAAAAAGGCAGTTGCCTGGGGCCTTTAGGCCCTCTCTGTGCCTTGGTACCTAGTGTTGGCTCTGGGCATCTCTCTCTTTAGTAACTTCTGCAGGTTGCTAAGCTGGGTAAGTATATGCCCAAGGATATAATCTTTGCTCTCTATGTACATCCGCAGAGATTATGGCCAAAGGGAATTTACCATCTATGTACTGTCATAGAGGTCTTACTAGATGTACCTTGCCCAGGCCTGGCTATTGTCTAAATGTAACTCCTTACTAAATTGTTATAAAAGTATCCTGCTTATTGCTGATCTCAGTTTTACCCTGAAGTCCCACTAGTCATAACTGAATCAAGAATATTTCATATGTGTCTATCTATACTTCACAAAACAAACTACATTTGACCTAAATCAGACAACAGTTACTGAGACAATTATATGCTTTAACATCAAGTGTTTGTACAGTAATGAAAATATTTTCATGAAGTACATGCAAAAGACTGAGACCATTCAGTGGGATGGCAAATAAAAAAAGAAATTATGGGAGTTGATTATGAAGTAAATAGCTACCATCCTCCTATTGGAAGAAGGTATTTCCTAAAGGAAGTATGAGGTTCAGATAATGAGAGCAAGAGAATTTGCCAAGCCTGGTGGGGAGGGAGCCTTGGAAATGGCATAGCTTATGAGACAAATAGTGGGAACGAGATGCAAGCACCCTTACACAGAGATGATGGAATCAGGGCATAAGCATGGACAAGGGAGTTTTTGTTTTGTTTGACTAGGCTTATTCTTTTTTTAACTTCTTATTTATTTATTTGTTTGTTTGTTTTCAACATTCAGTTCCATAAACTTGTGAGTGTTAAATTTTCTCCTCCTCTCTCCCCAAGACAGTATATGCCATCTAATATAGGCTCTACATATACATTCATATTAAACATATTTTCACATTAGTCATGTTGTAAAGAAGAATGATAACCAATGGAATGAAGCATAAGACAGAAGAAACAAAACACAATGAAAACGAGAGAGCAAGTAGTATGGTTTGATTGGCTTTCAGACTCCAGTTCTTTCTCTGGTTGTGAATAGCACTTTCCATCATGAGCCTTTTGGAGCTGTCTTAGAATCTTGACTAGGCTTATTCTTTACAAGTCTTTCTTTTTTTCCCCAGTGGGAGATGGGATGGGGGACACAAGGAGGAAAAGAAAGATGGCTAGGAAATGGGGAATAAAATGAATTGTGACTGGGGCCCACCCGAGAGTGGGTTAGATGAGGCGTTCATCAACCAAGACAACAAGGGCTAAAGAACAAAAGTTTCAGCACTGAAAGAGTTAAAACCTCCTGGGCCTAGTCAATAGACTGGATATGTACAATGAAGGAAGTGAAAATAAGGACAAAAAATGGTTGAGATTCTTAGATTGGGGCTCAGGGAGGTAAGTGATATGTTACTATTGGCTGCCCTACTGAAGAAGTTGGGGAAGTCATAGGGAGAAGATGAGTATCTCCATGTTCTCCTCAGGTTTGGGATGAGCTATTACATTCAGTTTAAGGTTGGAATGGTATATGAAGCTGAAAAAGATAGGTGCCTTTGTGTTTTATCTTTATAGAAGGCCAGCTTTATATGATTGAAAAAAAGACACTAGATCTAATGTTAGGAGACCTAGTTCTAGCCTTGGCTCTGCTAATGCTTTTGTTGTTTGACGCCTTGGACAAGACAATTATTTTTTCTAGGCCTCAGTTTTCTTGTCTATAAAGGAAAAGATTTGAATGAGAGAACATCTCAGGCCCCTTTAAAGTCTACTATTCTATGGCGAAAGTCTATGGATATAGATAGTTGAACCCTTTTGAGTGATGCCTGAGATATAGGGAAAGAGCAGGAGGACGTTCCAAATCAGCATGGAGGAAGAAGGAACATTGTGGAGCTTCTGAAGGAGACTGGGCAATGACTGGAACAGTCATTTAGGAGAGAGTCCTTCATTTTATCCACTGCACCATACTTCTAGACTAGTCTTTAATGTTCCCAAGTTAGATTACTTCTGAGAATATAGGCATCAAAGCTAATCCTTCCTGTTAAGGGTATTTTTCCACTATTAGGAACTATTCGACAAGTGACAATAGTGATAAACCATCAGTTCAGGTTTGGAGGAATTCCTTTTTTGTGAAAAGCACAACCTGGAAATTGAAATTGAATCTCATTAGTCATCTTCCACTAATTTGAAATGTGAGAGAAAAACAATCTAATCTCTGAATAATCAATAACAAAAATGCTCACTGAGTCAAGTTTAATTGAATTTGGGGGATGTTTATCCTTAAAAGCATATAAACTCTTTTCAATCCCTCAACAAGTTCCTATTTTTTATTAGGCAATGTCTCATTAATCTCACTTGAGCATACTATATAGCTAAATTAACATAACTGAAAAATTTTAAGACTGAATTAACTATTTTTTTTCTACTTGTGATGCCTATTAAAAGGGAGGCTTGTGGATCTTTTGAGCTTGAGAGTTCTGAACTGAAGTGGGCTAAAGCCAATTTACACTTCTGGCATTAAAATGGTGAGCCCCTAGGAGGCTATAAGGGGATTGCTTAAAAAGGGGCAAATCTGCCTAGGTCAGAAACAAAATAAGTCAATGTACCTAAGCTGAGCCATAATGGAATTGCCTCCAAGCAGCTGTGGTACTTCCAGATAGGGAGACCCCAGGCTAAAAAAAAGTATTCTATTCTTCCAAGTTTTTAGTAATTCACACAATTAATTCAAAAGAGTGAGGTTCTATTGTAAATCCTGTAAACATAAGTTTAATTGTCTTGTATTCTTAAGCACAGAGATGACTCGAGTCACAGAAAATTGCTCAGACTGGGTTGATAGAGATTTCCAGAAGGTCCAACCATCCCATGTTACACTGAATAAGTTGAGGCCCAATAAGAGATGGGGAATTGCCCAAAGTCGTGTAGCTAGGATGTCAAGGCTGCCCTGTGTGGAAGAGCTCTGGCCTTTGCAGCAGATCTACAACAATGTCTAAGACTGGACCGATCCTTACTAGTTGTGGGACCTTGGATGTATTACTTAGAGACACTGTTTACTCTTCTGTAAAATGGAGATGCTAATGCACTTTTTACTTCATGCTGTCAGAAAAGTGCTTTGTAAATCTGAAAGAACTACAGAATGTGAGAAGTTATTTAAAGACCAAGGTGTCGCTATAGCAGGACACATGGGATTGGATTCTGTACTTTTTTGGATGCTCATTTTATTTAAATAGTGTTGTTTCTATCCTACAAATATCTGTAATTGTATTACGATGAGTTGTTCCTGCATTGACACAGATGACAAGAGATAGTGTCCATGAGTTACTCTGGTTAAATATTTCATCACTTGGTAGTCACTCTTGGTGACGAGCCCCTACAGACTCGGGCTGGTCCTCAGGCAACAGACACGCCATTTATCTAGTCAATTAAAATGATAACATTTTTTAAAAATCCTTTTATCCACAAAATCGGAAACATATCTCTTACACAAAATCAAAGTACACTTGTATTTTTAGTCTTATTTATTTATTAATTTACAAATGAACTTGAATGCTTTCGAGTAGAATGACCCCCTTGGGCTGGCCCAAGGCATCAGCCTGTCTCCCTGGTTCCCTAATTCTCCCTTAGTCAAAGAGATTCTCTGTGCCTGAGTGAGATGTACTTACCTCTGTGTGGGAACCAAAACCTAAGATCTATGATATGGATAAATTGAATTTTCTTAAGTCCCACTACTCCCCCCCGCCCCTTCCCCAAGTTCTTTGGTGTTTATTCAAAGTCTTCCTTAAGAAAACTGGTCTGGCAGAAACTCTTAAAGCAGGAAGCTGGAAAATAAAAACAAATATCCCTGCTTTTAAAAAAAAAAAAAGGGCTTCTGCTCAGGCTCTAGAAAGCCAGCCTAGCAGATAAAAGAGGCAAGGACAGGGCCCATAAAAGCACCGGAGTGCTCAGTCATAAACAGTCAACCACCTCCCTTCCTTATCACCCATCACTCAAAGCCAAATCCACCCTGAGCTGCCCTCCAGCATTCCAGGACACAGTGTCTCCCACTGCGCTACCAACATGCCTCACACAAGTCCTATCCGGCTCTCTTCTGCTGGTCTAAATACGAACTCTGATGAGAACACAGACAGAGAACAGCCAATGTTTGTTTTTTCTGAGAGATAGTGGAGGCAGTGACCAGGTCATAAGCATTATGAGGGAGGGACTGAATGAAGGAAGGCATCTAGGTCAAGTTAATTCAGTCATAATGGTGTTAGTAAAAGTGAGGAAGCTGTAACTACCTTCAATTCAGTTCAATAAACATTTATTCGCTACCTCCTCCGTGAAGAGCACTCTAGGGGGTAATGGGGAAGATAGAATACTCACGTAAGAAGCTGTCTCTTAGACCTGTAATTAGGAATTCTTCTACTGGGACATATTGAGAGGGTCTGGTTGAGGGCTGGGAGAGGATGGTCTCATGGAAGGCTGGCAGGGGCGGTATTATCATGGGTATAATCCCACCAAAAGTGAATGAAGCCCTGCCCCAATGAAACAGGTGGTTCCCAGGAGAGGGGACCCATGGTGATGGTGGCTCTGGACCAGGTGAGAGCTGGGGAGTTAGGCTGCACAGAATAGGCCTTGGGGGTAGGGTATGAGAACAACAATCTCCAGAGTTCTACGTAGGAAGAAAATGTCTTCCCCTCCCTGGTTGTGAGCTTCCTAGGGCAAAGCCTTGATCTGCTAGTTACAGTTTTAGAACTCTTGCCCTCAAGAAGCTTATACTCATAGTAGGTGGTGCTGATCCATAAACAAATGGCTACTGTACAAAGTAATAATGGATAAGCAGGTGGGATAGGCACAAGCAAGGTGAGGTCTGAAGAAGGAACCGTTATTGGGGGTAAGAAAGTGGGGGACAGGAGTTAGGGAAGGCTTCCTAGAAGGGGTGGCATTTGATCTGGATATAAATTTATCAGACAAGGATGGGAAGAGGGCATTCCAGAAATAGGGAGCAGTGTGAGTATTTTCTTTTAAAAATTGAGTTTGTATTTTACTCATTACAACAGCATTTGCATATCTTTGAAAAGTCATTCATATACATACAAAATATTTATTCAATCTATAGAAATGAGTTTGTATTTCATTCACATATTCAGACCCCTTACAATAACTAGTTTCTCAGGGTTCCTTGGCCCACAGTTTGGGATTTCTTAGAATCAATGTCCTTTGAGGTCCCTTCCAGCAGAAACATTTTTATTATATGATATGATACATAATATGATATGATATAATTTCATATCATATGACATGATATAACATAACACAATATAATATTACATGATATGATATTGTATGACATGGTATAACATACAATAGAATAAATACTATATAATACAATTAATATATGATATAATATGATATCATATATCATATGGCATGCCATACCATAGTATAACATTACATGACACAGCGTGATATGATATGGTATGATGGGTCATGCTATGATATAATATGACACGATACCATGCAACACGACAGGACAGGACAGGACAGGACAGGACAGGACAGGACGCAAGGCACGCGACACAATACGACATAAACAAGAGATCGTCTGCACCTCTGACCCAAGCGTCTCACAGCCTGTAGAGCTCCTCCGTCTGGCTCAGCCACCACCTCCCACAGGTTCCGGACTCTGAAGTTCGGTGACAGCTGTGACACGGACTTGCCTAAGGACAGCCTTGAGAATAATCAGGGCAGGACGCTCAGAGCTGCCCCGAAGTGCCGCGGCCAGCCGACTTTCAGCCCCGAAGGTTTTCCATGAGGAGAAGAGATGACAGCACATTGCGGAGGACAGTCTCTTCAGGCATCTTTACCCCAGATCATCACTTCTGAGATCTTTCCCACCTCGGACTCTATCGAATTTCATTCTTTTGACCATTTCCAAGCCAATCCAATCTCCAGCAAAGAGATGTCAGCGGACACGTCAGAGTGAAGTTACGACAGTGAAGGAGATGCCCCAGAGATATGTGATTTGGAGGGGGGCGCTTTTTTTCTTGAGGCTTTTAACTTTTTCCCAACCATACTAATTTCCTGACTTAAACACTGCCTGTCCTCAGCACTAAGTCCTTCTGTAGCAAAGAAAACCAATGAAACAAAAATAATAGGCACAACATTTCCATCTGACAGTATATGCAACATTCCCCATATATAGCCTCCTGCCTCTTTACCAAGAGGGGAACAAGTGAAGTCTTTTATAAAATAATAGGCACTAAGTTAAACCTATATTCAATTCTACCAAAATAACAATTTCACAGTCCATATCATTAAATTCATGTATCCTTTCTATATATCAATAGGAAGAAAATATAAGTAGAAAAATTGTTTTTTTAAAGTGGTATTCACCTTGTTGGGGCAGCTGGATGGCACAGTGGATAGAGCACTGGGCGTGGAATCAGGAAGGCTCATGTACATGAGTTCAAATATGCCCTACTAGCTTTGTGACCCTGGGGAAGTCACTTAACCCTGTTTGCATCATTTCCCTCATTGGTAAAATGGACTGAAGAAGGAAATAGCAAACCACTCCAATATCTTTGCCAATAAAAACCGCAAAAGGGGTCACAAAGAGTCAGACACCAAGGAAACCAATGAATAACAACAATCACCTTTTTTTTAATGGGAAAACTTTTTACTGTAGGTGGAGTAGGACAACTGGAACCAGGTTAGATGATTCCAATTTTGCTGGTAACATCTCAGGCATCATTGTCTGGAGCAAGTTGGACATAGGCCTTCTTTTCTCCATCAGGCCGGATTAGTGTGTTGACCTTGGCCACACTGACGTCATACAGCTTCTTTACAGCCTGCTCGATCTGATGTTTGTTGGCCTTGGCATCCTCCACGAAGACTAGGGTGATGTCCTCAGTCTTCTTCATAGCAGACTCAGTGGTCACGGGAAACATAACGATGGCATAATCATAAGGTTTGTTTCTCCAAGTGGCACTTTTCTGAGGGTATTGGGGTTGCCTTTGAATTCTCAATGTATTGGGTCGCCAGAAGGTAGGAGATATTCAGATCTTTTTGTGGCTATGGACACCCTTCAGGACCACCTTCTTTACCTTCAAGGCCTTGTACTTGGCTTCTGTCTTGGGGTGGGGGTAAACAGCTTCCTTCTTTGCCTTTGGTGACATCTTGGGGGAAAGGCATCTTATATTTTTTTAAACTACTTTAATTAGAAACTTTTCTGTTTGGGTTTATATTGTATATGTTTCATATAGGACATAGGAGAATCATGCATACTGATTCAGTAATATACAGAAGACTCTCTTGGCAGCCAGAATTACTGTCCTTAATTTACTCACATGGAAATTGAGTGACCTACTAGGTAACTTAATACCTAGGAATAAACTTAAAAAAGGAAGCACTGAAAGTATAACTCTTCACTTCGGGCACCATGTTTCATTTACTAGCCTGGACAACCACCAGAGAACAAGACAGACACCAATTTCTTTTCAAAATCTAATGGTTTTTCAGGTTGCTTTCCTTTGAATAATTTCTTTAAGCCATTTCTGCCTAATGCCAAAATATTGAAATCCTCATTCTTCAGCTGGGTTATGAATATTTCAGCAAGGAAAGGAAGTTCTATAGTCTCAGGTAACATTGATGAAACGTGAGGATCCTTTGATGTTAATGTGAGATAGAATGGTGAGTAATTTAATAGCAAGTCTATATTTTAAGAACAAAAGACTCTTGTGGGGGAAATGTTAATTTCAGAATTTGTGGTTTCAGTTGCCCTCCAAGGACTTTGCCTCAGATGCATTAACATTCATAAGAAATATCTTTAGAGAGTAGCTTCAAACAGTCTTATTAAAGTTTACTTAGTGTTTAGATGGAGTGGGCCATTTACAGACTGTCCAATGAGATTTTAATTTTCATATTGATTCATTTTTAATGTAAAGATTAAGAATAAAATCAGTGATTTCTTTTTGGTTGACTAATGAATTAATTCTGAAAGAAGATTTCTCTATTCCCTCCTTCCTTTGAAGAAAGGGACAGAGAATCTTTTATTCAGTAACCTGTCCTTACCTAACCTCTCTCCTCTTTCCCTCAACTTCACACTGGATTTAAAGAAAGCATGAGAAAGAATTGCTGGATAAGCAGTCTGAAAGCTCTGGCTGCTCACGCTTCTCAGGGCAGCAATGCACTGCTGGGGAGCTAAATCTATCTAAGTTAGTTAAGGCGAAACGTGGCTGTTACTGTGTACAATGTTCTCCTGGTTCTGCTCACTTCACTCAGCATCAGTTCATGTAAATCTTTCCAGGTTTTTCTTCTGAAGTCCTGCTCATCATTTCTTATAGCACAATAGTATTCCATTATATTCATATGCCACAATCTGTTCAGCTTTTCCCCAATTGATAGGCATCCCCTCAATTTCCAATTCTAGGCCACTACAAAAGGAGCTGCTAGAAATATTTTTGCATGTGTGGGTCCTTTCCACATTTTTATGATCTCTTTGGGATACAACCCTAGAAGTGGTATTGCTGGGTCAAAGGGTATGCACATTTTTATAATCCTTATGCTCCATTCTAATTTTTTTTACTTTAAATTTTAATTTATTTTCTTGGTTACATCATTCATTTCCACAAGGT
>JAQQSW010013782.1:0-12239 GCA_028646575.1 Pseudocheirus occidentalis
GAGACAGGGAGAGACAAAATGGGGTTAATCATCCCATAGAGAAGAGGTAAGGGATACCTATTACAATGTTACTTTCAATTACTCTCCTTGAATTTGGTTAGGGAAGAAATGGCATAAACTCTAAACTGGGCATCATGCCACACAGGAGAGTAGGGGACATGGGGATAAGAGGGAGGAGGATGGAGGGAAGGGCAGGATCTGGGGGAGGGATACTGGAAGCACGCACTTTAGTAAAGGGACAGGGACAGGGTAGAGAACAGAACAAGGAGGGGGAGGGATAGGAAAGAGAGACAGATGATCACTGTCACAGTATGTCCACTACGAAGATGTCCTGTATAATCACACATCCACAGCCTGTATTGAATTGATTGTCCTTCCAGTCGGGGTGGGTGACAAGGGAGGTATCAAAAGAATCTAGAATTTTAAGTTCTGCAATACCTGCAACTAGGAAATAAGATATACAGGGGCTGGGATAGGGAGAACGTCCCCGTCCTACCAGAAAGTAAGAGAGCAGAGCAAGGGAGGGCCTTTACAGTGGGATTGCTCTTTTAGGGTTGGGGCAGGGGCAAGATGGGGAGAAAATATGTAATTCAAATATGTAATGAAAATGAATGATGTAAACAAGAAAACAAGTTAAAATATTAAAATATTAATTATTATTATTAACTTTCAACTGGGAAATAAGATGTACAGGCACTGGGTTTGGGAGTTCTATCTTGCCCTACCAGAAAGTCAGAGGGATGGCGGGGCAGGATATAGATGAGAGCAGATTGTGGGAGGTGGTATACAGTGGGATTGCTGTTTTCATATGGTGGGTAGGGAAAAGACAGGGAGAAAATTTGTAACTCAAAATCTTGTGGAAATGAATGATGTAAACTAAAAATAAACAAATGTTTAAAAAATAGTATAAAATCCTTTTTGAGCTCTTGTAAGAATGCTTTTTGGGCTTGAGAGCAGTTCATATTTCCATTTGATGCTACAGATATGGGTATATAGTCAATACTGTCCCCTTCTGAATTTTGTTCTTTTTGCTCACTGTAATAGGGTTCAATCATTTTTGTTTTTCCAATTTGTTTTTGTATTATGATTGCCTATTTCCTGGCTTTCAAAGTGTTTTTCTGCTTCTGGGGTGCAGCGGGCTCTAACCCACAATTCTTAGGCTGAGACTTAGGGGCCTCATTGCTGACTTTCTCTGTTGTGGTCTCTGGGTGTCTAGACTGAAGCCAAGGCCAGGACTTTTGGTGTTTCTCTGGGGTTACACTGAAGCTAACTGTGTAAGGTGTGAGTGTGTGTGTTGTCTGATCCCTTCAGGATTCCATCTCCCTGCCACTGGGCTAGAGCTCAGGCAGGATCAGCTGCTGGTGACCTGGGCTTTGCTGGTATCTGCAAATTTCCCTGGTTGTGTGAAGGCACACCTGGACTTTTGGTATTAGAGCTTGCTGGATCCACTGCTCTGGAATTGAGGATCTCCCACTGGTAATCTGAGATGGGCTTTGTCATGATGCCTCCCACCCTTCACTTTAGCCTAGGCACAGACTTAGCCATGCCCTTCCTCTAAGACTCCCAAGCCTGCTGCTGTTTCTACTTTTTCAGGATTTTTCACTGCACTAATATTCTTTGAATTTTCAGGTCAGAGAAGGAGATTAGAGTAGCTAGGGTTTACTCCACCATCCTGGATCCTGGAAGTTTAGGTAGGTGATTTTTAAACACCGAGGCTGTGGGTTGATAGCATAAGGAGCTGCTGCTATTGCTGCTATGGGCCCTGTGGTTGTTTCTTACCCATCTCTGACCAATCCCTTATCCTGTGGTGAGAGGTCTGGGAATCATCCCTGAAATGGGTGAATCAGCTTGCCTTGGCTTGTTCTGGCTCTATGCTGGTGCAGCTCCTGTGCTGTGTCCACATCCATGCTCTGTCCATACTCTGTCCACTCTTGTAAATTTTAAAAATTGTATCACAAATATTACAGCTATGAGAAATATACATAGAGAGTGTGAAAAAATACAACATGAATTTGAGGAAATGACAAAAATTAAGGGATGAAAAAGAAGCACACTGTGCATAGAAGGAGGGAGAGGTAGAATGGAAAAAAAGTTTTTTCACATGGAGAGGCACAAAAGATCTTCAACAATGGAAGGGAATATGAGAAAGTGGATGAGGAGAAACACTTTAACCTTATTCTCATAATTATTATCTCAAAAAGGGAATCATATAAACAGATAGTTGAATATAGAAATCTATTTCACCTGACAGGGAAGTAATTGATAATTGGTCAAAAGAAATGAATAGGCATTTTCAGATAAAGAAATCAACAGTCTTTATAGGCATATGAAGAAGTGATCTAAATCACTTTTTTTTTGCCTTTTGGAGGGGAGAAGGCAGGGCAATTGGGGTTAACTGATTTGCCCAAGGTTGCATGGGTAATATGTTTTAAGTGTCTGAGGCTGTATTTGAACTCAGGTCCTTCTGACTCCAGGCCCAGTGCTCTATTATCTGTGCTACCTACCCACCCTTCTAAATCACTTTTGATTAGAGAAATGCAAATTAAACCAACTCTGAGGTACCAGATCACACCTATCAGACTGGCTGATGTAACAAGAAAAGGAAAATGATAAATGTTGGAGAAGATGTGAGAAAATTAGAGCACTAATGCACTGTTGGTGGATTTGGGAACTGATTAAGTAAATTCTGGAAAGAAATTTGGAACTATAACCAAAGGGAAGCAAAACTATGCATACCCTTTGATCCAGCAATACCACCATCAGGTCTGTGTCAAAAATAGATCATATGAAGGGGGAAATGAACTACATGTGCAAAAATATTGATAGCAGACCTTTGCATGGTAAAAATGTTGAAAATTGATGGAATATCTGTTAATTTTGAAATGGCTACAGAAGCTGTGGTGTGCAAATCCAATACGATTGTCTAATAATAATAGTTATAAGCAGGCAGATTTGAGAAAATCCTGGAAAGACACTTACTGATGCAAAGTGAAATGAGCAGAACCAGGAAAATATTGTATACAGTATTAGTATCATTATGTGATAACCAGCTATGAATGACTCAACTCTTCTCTGTAACACAATGATCCAAGACAAGTGCAAAGGAGTCATGAAGGAAAATGGTATCCACGTAGTGACAAAGAACTGATGGACTCTGAAAGCTGATTGAAGTATGTTTTTTTGCTTACATTTTTCTTATTTTTTTCTTCTTGATTTGTTTCCTCTTTCACAACTGTGACTAATACAGAAATAGTTTTACATAATAGCAGATGTATAAATTATATCAAATTGCCTACCGTTTTCAGAGGAAGGGAGGGAGGGGTAAAATTGGAACTTAAAATTTTGTAAAAATTAATGCTAAAATTTTACTTGATATATAACTAGAGGAAAAAGAAAAACAAAACTGCATCTACAGAAAAAAAGACAAAATCCAATTTAAAAAGGCTAGTTGACTGCCAGAGCATACATAACTAGTAAATGTCCCAGGTAAGATTTAAACACAAATATCTCTATTTCATATTCTGTACTCTCTCCACTATTATTTATTGTCTTCTTCAGGATCCAAGATTCACATACAGTTACCCACATTTGGGAAAAGATAGAACATGTGATTTTACTGATATAGTGAACTATGTAGAGAATGTGGGAATTCTCCCTACCAATGCAGACTGACATCTTTAAAAAATTGTCAGTCTTAAAGAATTAACTAGAAAACAAGGAGTTTTTGTGATTTCTTCAAGGCCAAACATACTTTGTGTGTCAAAGACTAGACTTGAGTCCAGGTCTTTCTGAATCCAAAGCACCCCTTTTATCCACTATACCATAGTATCCCTTGGAAGAGGCTTTAACCATATAAACTTTCATAAAACAATTTTCCACTGTTGGGGGCGGCTAGGTGGCGCAGTGAATAGAGCACCAGCCCTGGAGTCAGGAGTATCTGAGTTCATATCCAGCCTCAGACGCTTAACACACAAAAAAAAAAACTAGCCGTGTGACCTTGGGCAAGTCACTTAACCCCAACTGCCCTCCAAAAAGCAAAAAAAAATTTTTTTCCACTGTTTCTCATTTTATCTTTCCATATTACCCCAAATAAAAATTCCAAAATCATTTTTACAGCATTCAAAGCTATCTATGATCTGATCTTTAAACCTACCTTGTTTATTTCCTCTCTCCTTATCATCCATCTGCATCCCAATTATGACTCCTCCTTTTGATTTTATTTGTCATTATTACCATAAACAAACCCCATCGATACTTTTATATTCACTTGTTTCTAAACAGATCATTTAGTTGTTGCACCTTCTGAGACCCCTATAAGCCAGTTTATTTTTCAGTAACTAATAGTTTCCTTGATGTATAATCCCATTTGATCTCACAACAATACTGAGATAGATAGTAAAAGGGTAATTTTTCTGAGTTTTAGAGACAACGTTGTATGGAGGAGACAGACTGTTTTGTTGTTATAATAAATCTATTCAGGGACTAATACAATTAATTATCATCAGCAATAACTGGACCATTAAGTGATCATCTTTGGTGGGGGGGCAATTCCTACATAGCAATTTATTTATTGAGTGATGGTGTTTCTTTGTTCTTTGTTTAACTAATGGATGACTATCTTTTTTTATTCTCCTTTGGCATTCTGTTAAAAACTAAAGACTCTCAGAATACATTCACAATGAAAAGAAATGCCAATTTTTAGTTAGAGGTTAGTGAAAATTAATGTTATTTTTCCCATCCATGTTTAAAGACCTCTTGAAATCCACCTATTCAACTTGTTGGAGTTCATGGATGACAAGATAGTCTCCCATAAATTAAACAAAGGACAAAAAACCCCAAAATTGCTATATAGGCATGGCACAAAGAAGTCATCACTTAATAGCTCATTTATATAATTTAAGTTTAAGAATTTCTGGTTTTACCTTTTTAGACGGATGTAAATGAGGGCAAGCTTTCACTATGTTAAAGTCTGCTGAGTAATTTACTTGACCTCTCAGTGTCCCAGAAAACTCTCTAAGATTTAGCTACAGAACAGTTGCTGAACTACATTAGTATAGCAAATTCCCTCACCAGAAGTTCCCTACACCCAAAAAAATCACTGATTAACCACTTAATGTTCCAAAAAAGAGGGAAGAGTCTCCTTTTTACAGAGAAAACAAAGGAAGTTCAAGTACATTGTTGGATTTTTGTGGAACTTTTGTACAATTTCACAAACAATGGGAGCAAAATACTTTATCCACATGCATTGTGTATAGAAAAAATTGTGGAATTGTGTGTAATAAAAATATTGGGTAACTGTATGTGAATCTTGGATCCTGAAGAAGAAAACTCTACCTAAACATATGTAGGGAGAGAAGGAAGGAATAAGTTACCCTTTAGCCTTTAAGCCAGACAATACAATACACTACTGATAGTTCTTCTTATAATTGAGTTCCTACAATCCTATGCTGGTTTTCCCGGTAGGGGAGTCTATTTGTTTTCAAAACCATTAATTATTCTTTGCTCTACTTTCAAGTATTTGCAGCCCTGTACTTCCAGCTATATTTGTCTGCTCTCCCACAGCACAAAATGTAGGCTATTACCAGATCTCATCCCTTCTAGAACTGATCTTCACACAACACTGATGGATGTTTCTCTCCCCTAGGGAACTTAGTCTTTGGTCATTAGAGTTGAACAGACCTCCTTCATCTAAGACACTAGTCAGGTTGAACTTTCAATATGAGGTTTTTCCACAGTTATTCAGAGGTTCTCTCTCTTGAAATGAATTTGCATTCTAAAAATTATCCTTTGTAATTATCTTGTATACCTTGTTTCCCCTTCTTAAACTGAGTCGGATATAATCTTGTTTTTGTCCTCATGTTCCCAGTAGTTTGCATAGCTCCTTGCATATAGTAAGCACACAAATATTTAATGCATTGGCTTTCTCAATTACAGTAAAAATGATGCCACATAATTTGATTTGCAGATTTAGTTATATGCAATATTATTACCAATGAAATAGTCTACAGAATTAGAGTGAAAGCCAATGAAAACAAGAAAATTCATCTGGATGACAAAAAATGTCTAGCATCTCCAGCAAAATATAAGAAAAAGTATAAATGAAAAAAACATGGTTTCATCAGGCTTTAAACTATTTTATAAAACAATTTTGATTTTTTTCTGTTTAAAAAGAGACAGAAAAATAGATTCATAGTAAGGTCTAGAAAAGTTTTAAAAAATAAAGGAATTTTTAAAATTGTAGCTGGGTTTTATAAACCCAATGGTAAAAATTATTGGAAAGCTAAATAGAAGGATAGATTTCTATTGTAACTAAACCTGCTGGGAAATACAAAAAGCAGGATTACAGACAGTAGGATTAGGGAAAAAAAGAAATTGTATGCCACACACTACAATAAGCTTAATACAAATGTATATGAATAATATTAATTCTTAATATAAAGGGTCAAATTATTAAAAGATAGTAAACACACCAAAAATTCTAAGAAGTAAATGGGATCAGGTATTTTTAAAAGCTAGGTTAGATAGAGATCTCAAAGAATGAATAGGGGTGGCTAGGTAGTAGCACAGTGAATAGAGTACCGGCTCTGGAATCAGGAGGACTTGAGTTCAAATGCAGCCTCGGACACTCAACACTTACTAGTCCAGTGACCTTGAGAAAGTCACTTAGCTACAATTGCCCTGCCCTTCCCCCTCCAAAAGCAACCAAAAAAACCCCAAAGAATGAATAGAGTTGATAAAAAGAAAATAATAGATACATATGATTACATAGAATAAGAAAGCTTAGCATAATAAAATCATTGATATTAAAACAAGAATTTCTAGAATGGGTGATATTTGCATAATTAACAATACCTCGTACACAAGATAACTAACACAAAACACTAAGATCCATTTCCTAGTACATAGATGGTGATGAAGTATATTTAAAAAAAAGATTTGCAAGCTATAATTTACAAGATGTGTATATGTTCCACATCACCAGTAGTAAGAGAAATGAAAATGAAAATTCTTCTGAAGCTCATTCTTGGGAGGGCTATATAAGGACAGATTCACTGATGAACTTGTTATTAAGTGATAAGGTAGTCTACACATTCTTCATATCAATTTCAAGTTTTGAAAGAATGTTTGCTATTCATATACTTTGTCCCAGGGATTCAGCTTCTGGGCTTTTAAATCAAGGAAATAAAAGACAGAAATAAAGTTCTAAAATATGGCAGTGTATTAATAGCAACACTATTTGTGCTACCAAAGAAGTAGAAATGAAGTGGGTATTCAATGATAGAGTAACTGCTGAAAACATGAGGATAAAAAGTTTTATTCTGTTGAAATAAATGATGAATATGAGACATTCACAGAAACATAGAAAAGGTAGATGAACTGAACAGAACAAAATAAGTAGGTCCAAAAGAAGATTGTATTTTCCCATGATTCACAGTAATAAAATATTGCTTTTATTACCAATAACTATATTGGTATTAGAAAGGGGAATTTTTGTTAGGTTCAGTTTAGTTTAAGAAGATTGAAGTTTTTGAAAGCATTGAACAATTTACCTAATGCAGTGTAACCTGGGCCTAGTTACTTGTCCATCTGCAGTGTCTATAAGAGATACTAATGGACCAATTATGTGTACTGTCCATCCAAGGTACATTATAATCTAGGCCAGCATTTCTGTGGGTTGCAACCCCTTTGGGGGTCAAACAGGGTTTCCTAAGACCATTGGAAAATGTATTTCCTATGGTTTTAGGAACCAAACACTGCTCTTCTATCTGTCTCCAAGTGAGTCTACCCACATGCAGATATGCTCACATACAACTATTAAAGGGTCTTGGCATTAGGAAGATTGAGAACCACTGATTCTAGGCAATAGCATTTCTTCATCCATTTAATTTTCCCTATGTAGTTAATTAGATTCAATTCTTCTGTGTGATTTTTTTGTGCTTATGAATCTCTTTAAGAAAGTACTGTGAAGTTCTAGTCTCTTATCCAATTAATACAATATCAGGTGCTAACAACAATATCTGGAAAACCTTACAGTATCTGAGGAATTCTTCGCTTTGGCTTCTGTATTGGAATTTATCCATGGTAGTGATAAATGTCTTTGGAAATTAAAAATGTCACTATTTTATGTTTCACTTTATACTTATCATCATAATGTCATTAAACAATCATTTCTATTACATGATACAATTAATTTTATATAATTTTAATGTTTCATTTTTATGTTTGTAACCCCAGTTCTTAACAACTTATTACATAGTAAGTACTTAATAAAAGTTCTTCCTTCCCCCCTTACCTTTCATTTCCTTCATTTCCCTCTTTCCTTCCTTCCTTCCTTCCTTCCTTCCTTCCTTCCTTCCTTCCTTCCTTCCTTCCTTCCTTCCTTTCTCCTTCCTTCCTGTCTATTTTCCTCCTTCCCTCTTTTGCTCCTTCCCCTTTATCTGTATAACTGTAATAGTAATAGGTTTATCAGATACTTAGCACTTAGTAACTTAGGGCTAAGTAGCACCTACTAACTTAGGGCTAAGTATGGAAGGTGTGAACCCTGTCCATTGTTGAGAAGACATGAATGCCCCTGTTGACTTGGAAGAAGGCTATTGGCTGAGACAGGAGGCTAGCGCTGTATATAAAGAAGAATTCTAGAGATAAAGAGACAGAAATGGAATTGGCTTCTGAGTGAAGGAAGATTCATGGAGACTGAAGCCAGCTGAGAGATGGGCGGGTGGGGGGGATTGTGGGACAGAAAGAGAGAGAGGAGAGAGTGTTCCTCTCCCAGTATCTGGAAGCTGACTGAAAACTGAATTGGAGTTTTCCTGAGACCAGAAACTGGTGAAGGCCAAACAGAATGCCAATATTCCTTCTGGGTCCAAGCACCAGCTGAACCGCTAGAAGACTGAAGAAACATGAACAGGATAAGACTTTGTTTATTCATGGCCTGGCTGATCCTTGAGTTCCAGGCAAGAGAAGTGGTAAAAGGTTTGAGATGTGCTGAACACTGTGACCTTCAGGGTATGCCAGAGATTGCCCTGAGGACTGGACAAGGACCTGTGAGCTGTCTACCTGTGAGGACTGGATGAGAACCTGGCAGCTGTCTGCTTTTGAATCCAGGTGATTGTTTGGCAGATTCAGGAGGGAGCTGAAACCATGGAAGGGGATCCAGGGAATCAGAGAGACCTCCCAGATTCAAGATGAAGAAAAGACCTCCCCTTGGAGGAAATTGAGATCTGCTGGACACCAAGGGGTAGAGGGTTTGTGTGGTTTTCTAATGACTGTACTAGTGACTAATAATATTTAGTAATTAGGAATATGGATTACTAACTGATTAAGTGAATGTTTGCCCCATGTGTGGAGTTTTGGTTATTGTATTATGAATTGATGAGTGACTGATTAAGTTAATGGTTGCCCCATGAGTGGAAGTTTGATTGTTGCATTGTGAATTTATTGATTGATTAAGGAAGGAGTGTTTCCACCTTAGGGAAACCAGATGACTGTTCTTTTGTTCTTTGTTCTAAATATTGTGGCCACTGTAGTGAAAACTGTGTGGCCATTTTAATGTTAAGCTGTTGTAAACACTATAATGTGACTTTCTGAGATAAGATGAAATGTTGTGAATATTATATTGTGAATATTGTACTGAAACTTGATTTGTAATGAAATAAACAGAGTGTTCACTATTACTGTGTAATCGGAACCTTAAAAGCTATTCACGGAAGCATTCTTTTGGGAATCTGCTTGTGCATGGCATTATATACATATGAAGAAAATGAGGCAATGATGAATTCATTGATTTAACAAGTTTACATGACTCATTAGTGGCAGCACCAAGAAAAGAACTTTGCATTCTCATTCCACTCCTGAAAAGTATTTTCTTAGAAGCTTCTAATTGAAAAAGCATAGTGTGGTGAAAGCACAGCCCATTAATTACAGAAAACATTTAATCTGAGTTTGAACATCTTGACCTTAATTACTTAAAGAATCCCCTGAACGACTTAGGCTCTTTTATTTGATAAATTCATGATCTATTGATACAAGCAGCATTTCTTCCTAACTTCAAAGGCAAATTTGCATTGGTATCTGTCCATGCTACAAGAAGATTAATAGCATAAAGCACAGAACATCCTTTGCTCTAGCAAAAGAAAATCAAATTCCATTGAGACCAATGAAATTGCCCATACTGACTCCTGTCAGTAGATTGAAGTCAATTAAAGATGGGCTCATCTTTTGTGATCTTGTTGCTGTGCACTGATGCTCAATGCCAGAGGGGGGAAAAAGTTTTTGACTTTCCCAAAGAGTAAATACATAGGTACTGGTAACAGAAAGAGTATCACTATTTCTTTTATTTCTAAGAGGGTGACTTGGATGAGGAGAATACAGAGTCTGTACCCTCTGCCCTCTAGATATTGGACATTGAAGAAGATGGATTGCCATTTATACCAAACCCTGTACTTGGAGGTGGAGAAAAGAATGCTCAAGAATT
The DNA here is from genome assembly GCA_028646575.1 of Pseudocheirus occidentalis. Taxonomy (NCBI): domain Eukaryota; kingdom Metazoa; phylum Chordata; class Mammalia; order Diprotodontia; family Pseudocheiridae; genus Pseudocheirus; species Pseudocheirus occidentalis. The sequence goes on from JAQQSW010013782.1 coordinate 10,475, forward strand.
AAGCTGATTGGGGTGGAGCCAAGATGGTGGCATAGAAGCAGCAAGGTTTCACAGCTCCCACATAATCACCTCAAATGCCCATGAAATATGACTCTAAACAAATTTTAGGGCTCCAAAACTCACAAAAATACAAAAAACACATCTCTTGCTGAAGACTGCTTGGCAGGTGGGGCTCATCACAGCAGGCTGGGATCCAAAACCAGCCCAGCCTGAAACTGCAGCCTGGCCCCAGGGCAGTGAGGAAGAGCTGTAGCTGGTGTCTTCCAGAGAGTGGATTGTCAGCAGCTGAGGCAGTTTCCACATTTATCAAGGCAGGAGAAATAAAGACTAAGAGAAAGGTCAGTGGAATTCAGCTAAATGAGGGGGAGAAAAGCAGTCTGGCCAAACTTCCCCCAGGGCAAGGAAGCAACAGAAACAGCAGTTGCCTCCACCGAGTTGCATCATAGCTCCTGGCCTGCAGACTTCAGGAAAGCCAAGCAATTGCTCAGAGGCCAAAGGCTCTTGTGTTGAGCGGCCTGGATTCACGTTGTGGTCTTGGGTAGTGGTCGTGGGGTTCATTTTCAGTAAGCCAAACCTGGTGGGGGCTGCAACAGCCCCCTAATATCTCTGGCAGCTGTGAAAACCCCAGCAATTTGGGACTGAGCATTTCCCTCTGGAAGCAGAGTTCCAAAGAGCCAAAAACACAAATAATTTACTGGCATCATGAGTAGGAAAAGGAAGCAAAGTAAGAACAATAACCAAACTGTAGAATCCTTTTTTGGGGACAAAAAGGATCAAAGCAGGGAACAGGAGGAAGACAACCCAGTCAGAACTCCAACACCAAATGTTTCCAAGAAAAATGAAGAGTGCCTACAAGTCATAGCTAAGCTTAAAAAGGACTTTGAAAACCCCATAAGAGAAGTGGAGGAAAAATTGGGAGGAGAAATGCAAATGATGCAAAAAAGAGTCAACAAACTGACTGAAGAGAATAACACCTTAAAAACAGATTAACTCAAATGGTAAAAGAGGCCCAAAAAGCCAGTGAGGAAAAGATTGCCTTAAAAAGCAGAATTTGCCAGATGGAAAAAGAATCTCGAAAGCTTTCAGAAGTGAATAATTCCTTCAAAATTAGAGTGGAGCAAATGGAAGCAAATGACTTTATGAGAAATCAAGATACTATTAAACAGATCCAAACAAATGAAAAAATAGAAGATATATCTCCTTGAAAAAAACCACTGACCTGGAAAATAGATCTAGGAGACACAATTTAAAAATTATTGGACTACCTGAAAGCCATGATCAAAAAAAGAACTTAGAAACTGCATCCTTCAAGAAGTTCTCAAAGAAAATTGCCCTGATATTTTAGAACCAGAGGGCAAAATAGAACTTGAAAGAATTCACCAGTCACCTCTCAAAAAAGATCTACAAAAGAAAACTCCTAGAAATGTTATAGCCAGGCCCTGGAATCCTGAGATCAAGGAGAAAATATTACAGGCTGCCAAGAAGAAGCAATTTGAATATTGTGGAAACACAATCAAGGTAACCCAGGAGCTGGCAGCTGCTACACTGAAGTATCAAAGGGCCTGGGATATGATATTCTGGAGATCAAGGGAGCTAGGATTAAAACCAAGAATCACCTACCCAGCAAAATTGAGTATAATCTTCCAGGGGAAAATATGGTCATTCAGTGAGGCAAAGGACTTTCAAGAAGCATGAGAAGGTAAACATGGGAAAGAAATCATAAGGAATTTATAAAAGTTGAACTATTTACATGCCAATATGGAAA
>JAQQSW010013783.1:0-12239 GCA_028646575.1 Pseudocheirus occidentalis
CTTCCTTTCTTCCTTTCTCTTTTTAAGAACACCATAGACCTGAAGATATATGTAGACAGATAAGGAGTCAACAGAAAGGAAAATTATTGAACATATCATTAAGAAGATGGTTAATGAATATGTAGAAAGAGAAACACATTACAGGGATCCAATGTGAATGGCTTAATCAGGAACAAGGCATGGCAGGCTCATCTCCTTTTTTTTTTTTTGCTCGTAGATTTTTCACTGACCTTTGATGAAGAGTCGCATGTTATTCTTGGGGAGATGATGAAGAGACATGGATTTAGAAATGGTCCAATGGCCACACTGAAAAACTTGTCACGAATGCTTCAGCACTGACATTGAGTCAACAATCACTTACTCTACACTAGGCACTGTGCTAAGTGGTGCAGATACAAAGAAAATAAGAAATTTCTCACAAGGAGTTGACAGTCTAACAGAGGTCTCTAGTAGAGTGCCTCAGCAATCTATGATCTGCTATTAACATTTTTATCTTGGATAAAAACATAGTTAGCACGTTCATTTCATTTGCAAATGATCCAAAACTGAAAGATATGTGTAACCTCCTAAATAATAGGGGACTCTTCATCAAAGGTTTGTGAAAAATCTACCAGCAAAAAAAAAAAGAGATGAGCCTGCCATGCCTTGTTCCTGCTTAAGCCATTCACACTGGATCCCTGTAATCTGTTTCCCTTTTTACATATTCACCAACCATCTTCTCAATGATGTGTTCAATAATTTTCCTCTGTCTGTTGACTCCTTGTCTGTCTACATTTATCCCCAGGGACCCTGAGATCCTTTTAAAGGGGTCCATGACTTCAATACTATTTTAATAATGATGCTAAGATGTTTTAATTTCTTATATGGTAAGTATAGTTAAGTATAACCCTTATAAACAACATCTTTAGGGAAGGTCTTCAATAATTTTTATGAGTGCTAAGAGTCTTGAGAACAAAAAGTCGGAGAACCACCAGGCAAGAGGTCTATACTGAATTGGAAATTGAGTAGAGATAAATATATTGTCTTATCCTTGAGTCCCCAAACTAAATCTACAGAGGCAACGTGGTTAGATGGTGATTGCTTTGGGAAAAGATCCGGAGGCTTAAGGGGACTACAAGTTACCTCTGAGCCAGCCAGCAGTGAGATGCAGCTACAAAAAAGTGGCTGTATTAGGAGGGGAGGGGCCTTCAGACACAGAGGGTGACAGATAGTCCTGCTGAAGTACTGGACCCTAATCAGACTTCGTCTGGAGTAATGTGTTCAGTGCTATGTGCACCAGCTTCAAAAGGGCATCAATAGGTTAGGGAGCAGCCAAGGAGGCAGCCAGGACATGAGTCCAGTCATGTAAGGATTGGCTGAAAGAACTGGGTATTTTTAACCTGGAGAAGAATCTCGAGAGACATAGAGCTGGCTTCAAGTATCTGGAGATTTGACATTTGAAGGAGAAATTCTGTTCTTTCAGTCTTGTCCCAGCTAACTGGAAGCACTGGGTAGAAGATGCAAAGAAAGAAGGAAAAAGAGGAAGAAAAAGAGAGATAGACAGAGACAGAGAAACAGAGATAGAGACAGAAAGACAGAGACAAAGACAGACAGAGAAACATAGAGAGATAGATAGAGACAGAGAAACAGACAGACAGAGGAAGACAAGGAGAGACAAAGAAAAAAGGGAAGAAAGACAGAGAGGGAGACGGAGAAGGAAAGAGATAGAAACAGAAAGACAGGGAAACAGACACACACACAAACACACACATGCACAGAAACACATATCAGAAACAGAAACACAGAAGTCCTATTAGAAGTATCCCAAAGTAGAGGGGGCTTCCTGGGGAGGTTCTGGGTTCCCTGTCACTGGACGCCTTTGAGTCAGGAATGCTCTAGTAGGAATACTTACTCTGATTTAGTTTTACTAGCTGACCACTGAGGTCTCTCCTACTTTCAGATTTTGTGATTCCGTAATTATTAGAAAGCAGTATGCCTTTTATAAATAATGCTACAAGACTGGGATTCTTAGCCAGTGGCCTCAAGATGAATGAGAACCGTGACTCCATCAGTGGATCCTCATAGAGAGCACTGACCCATGTGGCCTCTATCCATGGGCCTTGTTACCTCCATGATTTTTTTTTCCAGAACCTGGCTTTTGCTTCCATTTTGACTTTTACTTAAATTGCCCCTTTTCTGGTTTCCAATTTTGGAGAAATCTCTGAACATAAACTATCTTGATGGCAATTGGGGAGGGGGCAGAGGCACATAATAACCAAAGAGGAGCATAAACAAGGACTATGAATATGCAAGAGGCACATCGATCAAAAGTGGGAGCATCTCATTTTTAGAAATGGGTAGAGGCAGAGATGCTTCTGGTATTTTCATTACAAAGGTTATGCAAAAAGTCAGTTCTGGAAAGCAAACAGATTGACAATAAAGCTGAAAAAAACTGTTTAAAATTCTGTCTTGATAGGCAAAAAGAGATATTTGAAATATTTTATTGAAACCACACATGGGGTGCATGCGTACAAGTAAATACTGGAAGCGGGCTATAATGCCACATTCGCTTTATTGCTTTACAAATGCTGAGACCGTGACTCTTTTCTGATCAGAGAGAACAATGCCTTGTTCTTCTTCTTTTTTTGCCTCTAATTAATTTCCCTCTAGAGCTTCAGCTAATATTTACATGCTGAGCCCAGCAGGAGCAAATACTTTTTGTCTGTCCATCTGGCGATGGCTCTGTCACCAGAAGGCACAGTCTATCAGGTTTCACAGGGCCTCACTTTACTTCCATTGAAAGCTGCCAATGGGCAGCATTTATTACTGGAGAAGAGACCGCAGATTCCCACCGTGGCCACTGACATCAGCCCCGTGACATTTACCCAAGTGGTTGCTGTGTGTGTCTCGCTTGTCCAGTTTCTCTTCTGGGAGCTTGCATGACTGGATCCGCTCAGTGGACATCACTGAAAAGATGTTTATCCAAAGCTACAGAAGAATGAGAAGCAGCCAGTATGTGGTTCAATTATTCACTCGTTAGACATTTAATCCACTCAATAGACATTTAATAAGCAACTCTTATATGAGTTTCTTCACCCTTACCCACAGTCCTCTATGACAAGGAATTTATAGGTCCATATTCTTCACTCCTATGCTCTAAAAAAAATGCAACCAAAAGAAGGTCACATGGTAGGGAAGACAAAAAAGTAAGTAACAGAGAGCAACAGGGTCTTGGAGGTCCTCAAGTCTTACCTAGCTTGTCTGGACATTGTGGACCAGAGCTCACACAGGGAGCAACAATGATAATGGGCATTTATTATCAAACTAGAAGATCTGAAAACTCAGTTATACAAGTCATCTCATTCAATCTGCACATTCATCAGAGCTTGAATTTGAACTTGAGTTTATTGATTCTGAATGCAGGATTCAATCCATTTATCACACTGTCTTCCCCCAATAATTCCTGAAATCCCTCATGTCTGTTCTCACAACCAATGTGTGAGGAGTCTCTAAACTCAAGCTTTCAGTCCCATATTGATATAGACTAAAAGTGTTCTCTCTCTCTCTCTCTCTCTCTCTCTCTCTCTCTCTCTCTCTCTCTCTGTCTCTCTCTCTCTGTCTCTCTCTCTTTCTCTTTCTGTCTCACTGTCTCTCCCTCTGTCTCTGTCTCTCTATCTGTCTCTCCTTTCTCTCTCTCTATCTCTGTCTCTTTCTGTCTGTCTCTCTCTGTCTCTGTCTCTCTGTCTGTCTCTCATATTTCCTATAGTTCCTGGTACACACTGGGCACCTATAAATCCTTTTGGAGTGAATGCATTCCCTATGGAATCTTCCTCTTATTTCTTGACATTCTTTGGTGTGGGGTAGTTTTCAGTGCACGGAGAAAGTGCCATACTTGGAGTCATTTCAGTCTTATCTCTGGCACTTGCTGGATATACAACCACACAGAAGCCACGTTCCTAATAACAATGATGACGCTGATGCTGATAGCTACCGTTACGTAGCACCTACTATGTGCAGGCACTGCACTAAGCATTTAATAATTGTTATCTTATTTGATCCTCCCAACTTTACATCTCTGAACCTTGATTTCCTCACTAACAAAATGGTAACAACGCCTACAGAGCCTTCTCTGTGTTTGGTGATCAGTGTTTAATGGTTAATTACTTCTCCAAAAAAGGCGCATGCCTGAGATACTTTTAAGTTATTTTGACGTTATCACCATTTTCTCCATTGCTAACTTGAATGCAGACAATCAATAAAATACCAATCGTGCCCTGCTTTGGAGCCTTTGCCAGTTTCAACCCTGAGCATTTCCCACTCAAGAGTCCTATGAGCTTGTTCAAGTACATGCCTAGACCTGCCTCCAGGGTCCCCCCCGTCAGGCTCAAATGAGACCACATATGAGGAGGGCATCACCAATGCACATCAGCTCTTGTCATGCCTGTTAGGAAGGAGAAGCAATTTCACAGGCAACTCAGAGGCTGCCTTTTGGGGACTGGGAGGGTCCCACCATTAAAACCAGGATTTTTATTTTGTCTCCCTCAGCATCCATGGTCAAGGAAAAGAAGGGCTTCATCTCAGGTCAGGAAACCTCAGCGTAAAAGTTGATTCCACCCATTTAAAACCAAAAAGCATATATGTTTTTCTATAGCACTTTCATTTCTAAATATTGACTTCCCTCCTCCATGGCCCACTTATAACAAAGATTAAAAAAAGAAATAGAAAAATATAAAGCTACAAAACCCAAACCCTCCACCTGACAAACCAAACAACTTGTCACTTGCATCTGACAGCACATGCAATCAGAATAACACGAGAAACAGCAAAGGTTTATGGACTGTTTATTACATGTCAAGCATTTCACAATGATCTCATCTGATCCAATAGTGCTTTAGTTATCATTCCCATTTCATAGATGAAGAAACCAAGGCAAACAGAGGCAAGGTGACTTGTCTACATTCTCACAGCTAGTAAGTATTTGAGGCTGGATTTGAACTCTGGTCTCCTTGACTCCAGGTCCAGCACTCTGTGCACTATGGCACCCACTGACTGCCCAGCAGTGCATACCTGTGCTTCTCTAATTTGTAAAAAGGTGAAAGAGACACATTTTCTCAACTTTTCTCCACATGTCCCCTTCTTATAATATATGTGACCTTGGGTACTTCAAACCTGGGTCTTTGTTTCCTTAATGGTGAAATCAGGGGATTGGTCTCTAGGTTTGGCCCCTGAGTTTCCTTCCAGCTCAGGTGTAATGTGGATTTGAGAATGGATTCTTTCTATATCTTTCCTTTTCTGTAAGTGGGGCAGTTGGGCTAGGTGACCCGCAGGGCCTCTGCTAGTCCTAAATATTGTGATATAATCTCCCACCTGAATTTTCCTGAGCTCCCCAGGCCTGGTCTTTCCACCCTGCTAGCAGTGACCTGTGCACATACCAAGGTTGCCCTTCAATTTCAGCCTGTCCCAAACCAGCGAGTTTCAGCTCTAGGTCAGCAATGGATGAGGGGTGACCTTTTGAGCACTGGCCAACATCTCTCAGAGAGAGGTTGTGCTCACTTGGGCAGAGAAAGGACCCTTCCCATGAAAACCCAGGTCTTTGCAGAGCAGTTTTTGGAAACAAAATGACCCCAGGGCTCTTTCTCTAAGAACCACAGCCTCACCCAAGGTTCCTAGGTAGTTGAGATCTAGACAAGCACACGGACCTCCAGACCTGATGAAGTCTACTCTAGGCTCTTGGAAAGGCAGAGTATCCCCCATGAGATGAGAGGCCTATGAGATCATCGCTGAACAGATGGGATCATTGACTGTTCTCCCCAAGCCACACTTTGACAGTCAACCTTAACTGGTCTACCAGTCCCAGTTACTCCAACAGTTTTTACTTCATGCCACCATTTTCTGTCAATGAAGCTGTTCCTGACTCAAAGGATCCAAAAGTTGCATCCTGCTGGGACCCAAGGGTGGGCTAGCCCAACTGGGGAAATTAAGACAATGATAGCATCTTAAAATGTGGTTGTTGGGTGACTGATTGGTAAGATGGGAAAAACAATGAGAGGTATCATGATGTACTGGGAAGAGCATAGCCTCTGAGACCAACAACCGGGACTCCCGGCCCAGATTTCATAAGCTCTGCCTGTGTAACCTTACAAACCAAGTCACTTGACCTTCATGGGCCTCAGTTTCTTCCACTATAAAATGTGTGAGTTGGACCACATGGTCTCTAAGGCTCCTTCCACTTCTAACTCAATGATCTGGAAAATAAGTCCATTGACCTCTCTGTGCCTCAGTTTTCCCATCTATAAAGGAGGAGACAGCACTAGCTGGCTTCTGAGGTCCTTGCCAGCTCTGAATCTATGAATCATGCTATGAGTTTAGGATTCAGGGCATAAATCTACAGAACTTTCTTTCTTTCTGGAAATGAGAAACCCTAAGTGAAGCAAATTTCCTTAAGTAGGTATATGTTTATTCCTCTTTCTGCCTAGCAGTGAAATCCAAGGACCTGGGATTATATCTACACTAGCTAAGTAGATATCTGAAAGTGGACAAAAATCCAAACACGCATTTACAGCTGGATTCCACCATGACAAATATGGGAATAACTAGAAATATAGCAGTTTTGGGATAGTTGATTAAATTTACCCAGTGTTCATCTTTGTATTGGACAACAGATCCACAAAGTCTTTGCACCAATTCAATAAGCTTTTATTAAGTATGTTTATGTGAAAGGCAGTGTGGTGGAGTGGATAGAAAGCTGCCCTCTGAGTCAGGAAGACTTAGATTCAAATTCTGCCTCAGATTAGCTATGTTCTTATTAGCTGTGAAAGTCACTTGATCTTTCTTACCTCAGTTTCCTTTTCTGTAAAAATATTTCACAGAGTTGTTGTATTAATCAACTGAGATAATTATACACAGGCTTTGCAAACCTTAAAGTTTAGATTCTATAGAAATGCTGGTCATTTTTATTTCCCATTCTTATTCCTTTCCTCCCTTCCTTCCCTCCCTCCCTCCCTCCCTTCCTCCCTCCCTCCCTCCCTTCCTTCCTTCCTTCCTTCCTTCCTTCCTTCCTTCCTTCCTTCCTTCCTTCCTTCCTTCCTTCCTTCCTTTCTTGCTTTTTTATTTGCTTTTTGGAAGGGGGATGCAGGCAGGGCAATTGGAGTTAAGTGACTTTCCCAAGGTCCCATGGCTAATAAGTGTTAAGTATCTGAGATCGGATTTGAACTCAGGTCCTTCTGAGTCCAGGGCCAGTGCCCTATTCACTGCACCACCTGGCCGCCCCTATTTGTCATTCTTTATGGAATATTATCGAATTGTGTCTGTCTAGGGTTTGTTTGTTCCTCAATAGGTCAACTCCCAGATATCTGTTGCATTTTATAATTGTTTGGAATATATCAACCATCTTTTTCTGTTATTTACTCCTGAATTTTGTTATTACTGTATGTAGAAATGCTGTTGAATTTGGTGGGCTTACTCTGTATCCTACTGTTTTATACAAATGACTTGTAATTAAATATTAAATGAGATAGAAATAAAGCTTACAGTTGACAATCACATGGCCAGATGTACAGCATCAATACAGTTTGCTGGCTTGCATTTTCTAGGGCAGTGCATATTAACCCTTTCTGTCATGTCTTTGGCCCAAGCAGACTCAAAACTGTTTACAAAACTCCCAGTAGATAGATATGCATCTCCTAACCAGAGAAACACGCTGTCACTTTAAGCTTCCACCTTAAAGGTGGAGCTGATCGTGAAACTGGAGCTTTGAAGTGTGTTCTTAGGAGTTCTAAGGAGCAGACGTGGTATCGCATGAGAACGGTAGCTCTCAAACTTCTTCTAGGGCAGGAGAAGAGCAATCCATTAACAAAGACTCAGCTTGAGCTGCAAATCTGTGCAGAATCTGACGATGCTCAATTTTGGATTTTTCCTAAAAGCACATGGGAAGTGGCCCTGTCTGACCAAGAAATTACTCAGTTCCAACATATGCTGAGAGTCACAATAGCTGGGGTTTCTTTGATAGATTCTCCTGTCTAACTAACAAACACGGTTTGATAGAAAGCGACTCACTCTGTCTTTACTAATAGGAAAACTCTGTATCTCTGTATATTACACATTTCCTCAAGGAGAAAATGAGTTCTTAGGCAGCCAGGTGGTTTAATGGAAAGAGTACTGGACTTTGAGGCAGGAAGATCTGATTTTAAATGCTGACTCAGACACAAACTAGCTGTGTAAGGCCAGGTAAGCTGATTCACCTCACTGAGACTCAGGTTTTTCATCTGTCAAATGGGTATAATTTTTATACCTACTTCACAAAACTATGAGAATCAAATGAGATCATTTAAATTGTGTTTTTCCAACTTTAAAGAGTTAGATAGAAATTCATTATTATTTTTATCATCCCCACATTCTCTCACAGTGTCCTTCATTATGAGCAGTTACTCACATTAGGAAAGGGGTTGACAGGACTTGAAGATGTCATCTATTCAGAAGGAATTATGACTCTTTATAATATAATAATAACAAAACAAAAAAATTAATATTAGTATAGATATCAATAAACTTCATAGAAATACCATATTCATATTTAAATATATTTTAATTATATTGATTAGATATAATATAATATATAGTACATATGCATTATATGCATATAATACATATACAGCTCCTGCTGCCCTCTCTAGGGAGGAGTCCCAGCTGTTGTCATGGGTACACTAGGTTTCACCTGTTACAATTATATTATATATTGCATAATATACTATAACATGTAAAACATATTATACTCCAATATTAATATAATTAACACAGTATTATTATCATAAAACATCATCATTCCTTCTGAATAGAAGACATCCTTATCTCCTGTCCACCACCTTTCAAATATGGGTAATTGGACACAATGAGACATCGTGAGAGAATGTGGATGGAACTAAGATGAAGAGAGACAGAGGCATTTAGAACAAGCAGGGTGACTTTTGGGAAATGATATGATTCCTAAAAAACACAAAATCTTCCTTTGAGTTCCGTAGAGTCACAGATGTGGAGATGGAACAACCTCTGAGGTCACTGTTGCCAAGATGACCTTGAAAGGTAAAGTAGCTTGTGTAAGGGGTCAGAGATGCTAACTAGCAGAACCAGAACCTGAACCCAGGCCAGAGGGTCAATAGGACTGAAAGGGAGCTTAGAGAACAGCTGGACTGACCCCTAATTTTACAGATGAAGCATTGAAGCCTTGTAAGACTAAGAACCTGCCCAATGCCACAAAGGGAGTAAACAGAAGAGAGTCACACCCTTCAAATCTAGCGCTCTATCCACTGTGCCACATGGCCCTTGGTGGCCACTTACTGGAACTATACTGGATGGGATTATCGTCTAGATGTGGGCTCACCTAGCTGAAGTGAGGTGGAGAAGAAAAAGAGCCAGATTTGGAATGCAGAGAGACCTGATTTTGAGTTCCAGTTCTGAACATTTCTAGCTATGTGAATATGGACAAACTACTCCAAATCCAAGTTCCAGTTTCCCAGTCTCTAAAATGGGGATGCTATAGTAACTATCTTTGGGAATTGTTGTAAGGATCCTGAAAGCTAATTCAGGTAAAGTTATTAGTAAGCTGCGAAGGGCTGCATAGAAATGCCTCCGCTTAGTCTCGTCCCTGAGGTCCCCCGATGCCAGGAGATTCTAGGACTTTATGGATTACAATGATACAGCTAAGTTGAACATGATTTTTCCATTGGTTTTAGTCTTTTCCTTTTCTTCCAAGGTAAGTTAGCATGCATTTACACAGTCATTTGATAAGGAGATTTCTCTTAAACTTCATATTGTCTGCAGTTAATCCAATCCAAGCCCAAATGATCCAATGTAATTTAATCCAATCCGTTAGAATCCCCAAACCGTGGACTCGATGCTTACTGACTGTGTGCCAGGCACTGGAGTTAGTGCTAGCACAACAAGGACAAAAAATTAGTCACTGTTGACCCCAAAGGAATAACTGTTCTGCTAAGGGACAAGCTATACTGACAGAGGACAATAGATTGAAGACTGGAATGACCCTGACAGGCCAGCGAGGCCCAGACAAACTGAGGCACAGAGTGGTTGAGGGAGCTGTGCAACGTCTCTGAGCTAGGAAGTGTTGGATGTAAATCTAAACCCTGCCAGGTCCTTGTGGCTCCAAGTACAACTCTCTACTGTGCCCCCTTGGAGATCAGGCACCAATGAAACTTCTATTTTAGAAAGAAAAGTTGGTTCATGCCACAACCTACAAATTCTTAGGTCACTTGGAACAAGCTCCCCAAAGATGAGGAATGAGGTAGTTTGGTTTCTGAGGAGCAGATAAATAAGCTTTCATTTCCACCTGGCTAGCAGACTGGTTAGAAAAGCTCTTCTACCCTACGAACTTGGCCCTTTGGATACTGTCCCACCAACAGCCATGTTTCTTCTCCTTGGCTTCCCTTTTAAAAAGCTGTTCAGACTATGCTGGCCCCTTGTCCCACCTCCATCCTAGGATCACTCCCAAGGACACAGTTGGGCTGCTCCCAGCTCTAAATATCCCACAGCAGAACCAGAACAACTCAAGCAAAGAGTGTTTTTTCTCAACTATGAAAGTTGCTGAATGAAAAATTACTGGTACTTACCAAGCAGTACTTGGACTGGGTGGAGAGTCAGAGGGAAGAAGGCAGAGTGCACTGAGCTGGACCCCTCTCTGGATGCTATGGCCGCCCTGGGCTCCTGCTGCCTTATCTAGGGAGCAGCCCCAGCTGTTGCCATGGGGACACTAGGTTTCAGGAGCAATCTGGTGAGGGGCTGAGGGACCAGGGGCGGGGAAGTAGAAGAAACTGACTTTAACCCTGTTTGCATACAAGCTCTTTATGAGGGTCTGGGGGCTGCCTTTCTAGTGATTGGTGGGGGAGGGGGAATAGAACATATTACAAAGAGAAGAGATCCCCTTCCCTGAGCCCCAGGGGAAAGATATTCTTCAAATCCATCAACAAAACCCAGGGAGAAGCCCCATTTAAAGTCTTTTTGAATTTGCCTCCAGTCTAGCTTTCCTGAGGTCTGAGGTGGTTGAAAGGAGATGAGGCTGTCATCTACGAGAAGGAATGATGGCACCTTATAAAAATATTAACAAGGGCAAGAAAATTAATATCAATATGGCCATTAATGAAATTAATATAATTATAATATAGAAATATGATACAATATGCATACATATAATGTTCTATAACATGCTGCATAATATAATATATGAATACATTATAATATTAATATAAATAACATTATTTTAATAAGGTGCCATCTCCATCATAGGCTGAAGACATAATGTGCACACACACACACACACACACACACACACTGTGTCCTAGCCAAAATGTTCTGCTTACCATTTCGAATACATAGCAGTGCATCTCCTGGTCCCCCCTCCCTGTGCTTTTACATGAGCTGTGCCCCACATCTGGAACACTCTCCCTCATAACCCACTTTTTGGAATCTCTACAACTCATATTCAACCTACACAACTAGATCTATAAGTGATGTAGACAGTGAAATTGGAGGCAAATTCGGAGGGAAGGGCCTTATGCTTGCAAAGACTGGTAAGGACGGCCTTCAGAAGAAGGGATTTGAAGCACCAGTGGCAACTCATTCAGGAAACTTGTGCTTTTCCACTGTTGGGATCTTCTCCCCATCCGGAAGCCACTGTGCAAGTATTTTATATTGACTCACCGGTGCGCCCTCTGTCTGATTTCCCTCCAGTAGAAAGCAAGCTCCATGAAGACGAGACTACTTCTTTTTTGTCTTTGAAACTCTAGAGCCTAGCACGTTGCACAAAGCATGTTTTATATTCTTTTTTTAAATTTTTTTTATTGACTGGTTTGTTTACTTTTAGGTTACAAGATTTGATTCCACAGTCACTTGAGTTTCAGATTTTTCTCTCCTTCCTCCCCACCCTCACCCCCGCCATGGTGGCATACAGTCATGTATAGGATCTGCAAACTCCTTCCCATTGTACAATAGTCTGGTTGTATAGGTGTTATAGCCAATGGAGTGAACAATGAGAAAAGAGAAACAAAAGCCAAACATAGAAAAGAATGATAGCAAGCATTGCTTCAGTCTCCTTTTAAACTCTGTTCTTTCTGGATCTTTCTCTGAATGTAGACATCTCCTTCAATCCTGAGACTTGTAGAGTTGTCTTTTAGCTGTGCGATGCTGAGAAGCATCCAGTTTTTCAAAATTGGTCTTTACATATATGATGTATCTGTGACTGTGTACAAATTTTT
>JAQQSW010013784.1:0-12239 GCA_028646575.1 Pseudocheirus occidentalis
CTCCCTGCCCTACCAGAAAGTAAGAGAGCAGATCAGGGGAAGGGCTTTACAGTGGGATCCCTGTTTTGGGGTTGGGGTAGGGGGAAAGATGGGGAGAAAATTTGTAATTCAAAAATCTCATGAAAATGAATGATGTAAACAAGAAAACAAATAAAAAATTAATAATAAAAAAGAACTACCTACACATAATAGGTTGACATGAGTTTTCAATCAGTCACCCAATAATTAGGATAGCTCAGCCTCAGGGCAAAGTTCTAAAGCTGAGTAAGTTAAGTTGTCTGGAATGAGGAATGGATCTAGAATGGGATTGTTCCTGATAAAGCCAAGAGAGGCAGCACAAACGACAAAATTCCCCCACTGGACATTATTAGATGGGCTATGTGTGCTGCTAAGGAATATTAAGGGATCCCTGGAACTTATCTTTTTGAGTTGCCACATTTTCCAGAAACTATGGACCTGGAGTGTGCAGGACGCCCAGGATTAAACTAACTCAAATGCCAAAAGAGGCCCAAAAAGCCATTGAGGAGAAGAATGCTTTAAAAAGCCAAATTTGCCAGATGGGAAAAGAATCTCAAAAGCTCACTGAAGATAATCATTACTTCAGAATTAGATTGGAGCAAATGGAAGCTAATGACTCTATGAGAAATCAAGATACTATTAAATGGATCCAAACAAATTAAAAAATAAAAGGCAATGTGAAATATGCCATTGGAAAAACCACTGATCTGGAAAATAGATCCAAGAGAGATAATTTAAAAATTATTGGACTACTTGAAAGACATGATCAAAATAAATGACCTAGAAATCATCCTTCAAGAAATTTTCAAGGAAAATCACCCTGATATTTTAGAACCAGAGAGCAATAGGAATTGAAAGAATTAACCAATCGCCTCTCAAAAAAGATCCCAAAAAGAAAACTCCTAAGAATATCATAGCCAGGTTCCAGAGTTCTGAGATCAAGGAGAAAATATTATAAGCAGCCAAGAAGAAATAATGTGAATATTGTGGGAACACAATCAGGATAACACAAGACCTAGCAGCTTCTACATTAAGGGATCCAAGGACTTGGAATATGATATTTCAGAGGTCAAAGGAGCTAGGATTAAAACCAAAAATCACTTACCCAGCAAAACTGAGTATAATGTATCAGGGAAAGTATGGTCATTCAATGAAATAGAGAACTTTTAAGCATTCTTGATGAAAAAACCAGAGTTGAATAGAACATTTGACATTCAAATACAAGGAGTAAGAGAAGCATGAGAAGGTAAACAAGAAAAAAGAAATCATAAGGAAATTATCAAAGTTGAACTATTTACATGCCTACATGGAAAAACAATAACTGTAACTTGTGAAACTTTTCATAGTATGAGGAAGTTGAAGGGAATGTATATAATATATATATATATATATATATATATGTCTATATAGTAGGGCATATGTATACAGGTATACATAGAGGGCACAGGATCAATTGAATAGGAAGGGATGATATTTTTTTTTCTTAACCTAGATGTGTGAGAATGAAAACTGCAGAAGCCTGCCAGTGGGGCAAGACACAACAAGGGCTCTGCAGGGCAGGGAAAACCATGGGAAGCAGGAACAGCTTCTGCCTGGTCAGATAGCACCTCAAGGATTCCTCTAACAATTAGCTAGAATTCAGAATCCTGACAAATCCCCTGGGTAGGACACAAGCTGAAGATCAAACTTGCTTCAGCCGGTAGCTGAAGCAAGCCCCATAGTAGGAGTCTCAGCAAAATAACAATGACAGAAGCCAGGGAGAAACAGTGAAGAAGAAAGAAGAGGCATTGGCTAGTCTTCCTTTTCCAATGTCAGAAAATGATGATGGATCAGTACCCCAGGTTAGTGAAGCCAAACCGCCTGAGATACAGGGATTAAGGAAAGAGCAAAGAAAAAGTACATAAAGAATCTGGGCTGGTTTTTCTGAGATTTCCTCCTTCTGAATTTTAAGGTGTTAACTGAGGGCAGTTAGGAGAAGGAATCCTATTTTCCTTCTATAACCCTGCTGCATTAACCTACTAATTAGGGGCAGTTCCAGAATACTCTTTCTCCTTAGCAGGAGGAGTTAATGAAGAAAAACCATAGCTCTCTCCAACCCACCAAAAAAGAGAATAAAAGTTGCAAGATCTTCCATGAATACTGTATGTGCTGCTGGGAGAATTCTATGATATTTTAAAAATAAAATTAAGAGGCGAGAGAGGAATATAATAAGAGGAGACAGGGAGACAGAATAGGGTAGATTGTCTCATATAAAAGAGGCAAGGGAAAACTTACAATGGAGGGGAAGAACAAGAAGGCCACCTTACTCTCATTGAATTTGGCTTAGGGAGGGAATAACATACACACTAAATTTGGTATCCTACTGTACAGGAAAGTAGGGGTGAAAGGGATAAGAGGGGGGATGATAGAAGGAAAGGCAGATTGGGGGAGAGTAGTTAGAAGCACACACTTTTGAAGAGGGACAGGGTCAAAGTAGAAAATAGAACAAGTTGGGGGGGGGTGGGATAGGATGGAGGGAAATCTAGTCACAATATATCCACTGTGGAAATGTTTGGATAACTACACATGTACAGCCTATGTTGAACTGCTTATCTTCTCAGTAAGGGTGAGTGACAATGGAAGAAGGGAAAGAATCTGGAATGCAACGTTTTAAAATCAAATGTTTAAATTTTTTATTATTTTTTTTTTGCGTGCAACTGAGAAATAAGACATATAGGCACTGGGGTATGGAGATCCATCTTGCCCTACCAGACAGTCAGAGGAGGCATAGGGGAGGATATAGGAGAGAGCAGATTAGGGGAGGGGATATTCAGCAGGATTGCTGCTTTGGGGTGGTGGGTAGGGGAAAGACAGGAAGAAAAATTTGTAACTCAAAATCATATGGAAATGAATGTTGTAAGCTAAAAATAAACATAAAATTCAATTTAAAAAACAAATATGCAAACTTATGTATGGATTGCAAAGTCTTTGGGTTCCATATGCATGTTCATTCCTCTTGTAAAAATAAACCTACTTTTCACAGAAGTTACATGAAGTTATGATTGCCGGTTGACAGTATCTTTTTTAAATTTCTTGTGGACAGGAACTGTGTGTTTGTTTATCATATCATCATATCATATATCTATATTCCTCTCATGTAGTAGGTGATCAGTGAACAATTGTGGAAGGCAGGAATGCTAAGGAAGGCAGAAAGAAAAAGAGGAAGGAAGGCAGGAGGGAAGAAAGGAAGGAAGAAATACCAACTTCAATGAAGTTTGAGAAATAAATATGCTTTCTAATAAACTTAATTATATGGGTACAAACCAAAATTAAGTTCTCTCAGAACTATACATGTAAATGATTTCCTTATAAATAGTGAAGACACCAAGAATCCTTTTTTAAAAGTCAGCATACTTTGGAGGTAGAAAAGGACTCTGGTATTAGCTAACCATCATGGAGGTGGCTGGAGAGCTAGCCATCTGACTCTCAATCTTCTTGTAAACCAGAAGATAGGCTGTTTCTCCCCTAAGAAGGAGGAATAAAAGAAAAAACTTCAATCAGTTAATACAAGAGTTTGGAAGGAACAGTCTAATGCTAGTATCAAGCCATTTCCTAGAAATTATTTTTATGATCACTGGTAATACACCAATCAAAGGAGTATTTTCTTCTCTCCTGTTCTTTTGCATCCTTTGGCAATATAGGCTATATCTAAAGTAGCACTCCTAAAAATCTAGAACCCTTCTAAAAAATAGCTATCCCTCCCACTTCAATGTTAAATTATCCCTTTGTATCCACCCCTGACAATGGACATTCAAGAATTTATCTGGTACCCTGAATGATAAAGAATATTTTCTACTCTAGGATGTATAGTACAAAGAGAAGCTTTTAGTATATATAATAAATCATCTTTTCAATCACATGGCCAACTAATAGAAGAGAGAATACAATGTTTTTCAATGTTTTGTTAACATAGCAAATTGACAACTACAATTCATTGTCTGAGTTTTCTTTTGTCACCTTTTTATAATACATGAAAAGGAAGGAATGGATGAGTAAATAATGTTCCTAGGCTAGTTGTTGCTCAAAAAACTCAGGTTCATGACACTGTTAACACCAAGGACCTTATAGAATCTCGAGTCTTTTTGTACAATTGATGAAACAAATATTTCTCTTACCAATATAAATAATAGTTCCCATAAGTCCTTTTGATATCTTCCCATGTTGCCTACAAGAACACAAGGAGATAAAGCCAAATGATCAATATTTATTAAATGCCCAAAGCATGGTTCTACATAATATAGACTTGCTCATTCCCACCATATTCATCACTAATGATCCCAAGACCCTGGAACATCTAATTATAGGATGTCCTTTCTGCAAAGCCTTTCTGACTCAGTCTATATAGCAGTTTGCTTAGTCTGTTTATTATGTAATATCTGAGTCTGTGTTTCTTAACTTCAATTAGTACTCATATGACACAATTCTTTGTCACAGTTTCTTCTGACATTCTTATGCTCCCCTCAAATGCATCAAAGTTCAGTGACAATGAATCTAAATATTCAAATCTTTGGAATTGGCCCCTAACAGATAAATTCAGCAGAGGGGCCTTTCTGAGGAAAGGGTCTAGAGCAGTGGTTCTCAACCTTCCTAATGCCATGACCCTTTAATACTCTTATGTGGGTGTATCTTCATGTGGGTAGACCCGCCTGCAGATTGAGCTCCGTTCCTAAGACCATCTGAAATATGTGTTTTCCGATGGTCTTAGGCAATCCCTGTGACCCCTGTGAAAGGGTCATTCGACCCCCAAAGGGGTTGTGACCCACCGGTTGAGAACCACTGGTCTAGAGACTAATTTTAAAAGACTCCCAAAACACAAAAGGGACCCTTCCAAATCCCAAAAAGTAGACCCAAAACATTTCTGGCATCGTGAGCCCATCTGATATTGGTTTTCTTCCATTAGTATGTTCTAATTCCAATTAAAATGGCATGGCTGTTCTGAAAGTGTGGTTTAACCTAGTGTAAGAAGACAGATTCCTCACCCAGCAGACATTGGAGTCATTAAAACAGAACCATCTGCCATCAGCAGGATTACAGATATAGGCGCAGTAATGTCCATAGCTGGCTGTCCCCATGTGAGCAACCACAGCAAAAAGTTCATACTGCTGGGAAGGAAGGAAACAAAGCACAATGAGGTACCTCATGACACTTAGGCAATAGTCTATAGGGGATATAGAAGGACTATATGTTTTGTAAGAATCAGCTTGTTGGGGTGGCTAGGTGGCGCAGTGAATAGAGCACTGGCCCTGGAGTCAGGAGGACCTGAGTTCAAATCCAACCTCAGACTCAACTAGTGGTGTGACCTTGGGAAAGTCACTCAACTCCTATTGCCCATCCTTTCCCCCTCAGAAAGAAAAAGCAGTCAGCTTGTTTATACTATGTTCTTCAAAGAAATAATAATAGAACTTCTCTTCTAGGATTATAATGAGGATAAAATGAGATATGTAATACACATACACATATATGCATATAAGCAAATATATATATAATATATATGTGCATATAAACAATTGACCCAAACCTTAAAGTACTACATAAATTTTAGCTGCTACTGCTGCTGCTACTGTTAATATTCTGCTGTTAAGGAACCTGGGACTAAGAGATAGCTGCAGTAACTTAAAGTTCCAGTCCCTTTAAAAGCAACACATTTCATTGCTTCTAGTTTCATCCATGATTCCTGAATGAGCCAGGCATATCTATAATGGAAAGAGTTTTGGGTTTGGAGTCAGACAACCTGAGTTAAATCCTAGTTCTGCTTCTTACTACCTGCATGACCTTGGCCAAGTCACTTAACTTCTGGAGATATTAGTTTCACTTCATCTGGAAAATAGTGTTGGATGGGCTAGATAATCTCAGAGGTACACACCAGCTCTAAGACTATGTCTCTATAATCATCTTCCTCAAAGATAAGAACTTTGAATGAGGACTGAGAAAGAAAAATTCTTCCTACATGCGAATGTACTGACACTAATTGAAGAAATTATTCATTGCAAGATATGAATCCACAAATAACACCAAGGAGCCAACAGGTTTTTTGGCCACTGACTGTCCTAATTACTAAAAACTGGCAGGTGGTGCCATAGTGCACACAGGGCCTGGAGTTAGGAAGACCTGAGTTCAAATCCAACTTTTCTGTGACTTTTGGCAAATCACTTAATTCCTGTCTCCCTCAGTGTCTTCAACTATAAAAGGAGGATCATAAGAGCACTGACCTTGCAAGGTTCTTGGGTGGATCAAATGAGATAGTATTTGTAAAACATTTAGTGCAGTGCCTGTAGCCGTTTAATAAATGCTTATTCCCCTCCCCTTCCCTAGACAGAGGCTATTATTACTAACTAGGGTAGAAGGGATGGGAATATAGGCCAAGGTAGATGCTCAAAAGTGTCCTCTCTAAAAGGGTGGGCCATTGCAATCACTTTTCTCACTGGCGTCAGCAGTATCCCCTACCTGTCCTTCAGAATCCCACCAGTCTTGTTCTGCTGGAAGGACCTGACTGAAATCCAGGCTTTTGGGAAAACTCAGTGGGTGGATGGTCTTCTGAGTCCTGGAGGAATTCTTGGAGGAGAACCGCATAAGGTGTAATGTCAGCGTTAGGGGCAAGTTGGTTACCTTCAGGGTCTGAGAAGTAGAAACATGAAGACTAAGAAGAGTAAAAATCCATACTACGAGAGCAAGAAAGGTACTGGGGTGAAAAGTCACTCCAGCATGAGAATGTTGGATTTCATCCCACTGATTGACCTTGGGAGAAAGAATCAGGATTGGAGCAATGAGACATCTACCCAATTGTCAACAAACTAGCCTATCCTTTTTTGCGTTTTAGGAAAGATCAATATTTGCCTACCACACCAGAAATTCTACCCAACTAATTCAATTATTTTCTGGTCATAGAAGGAATATGTCCAGCACAACTAATGAAAGGAGTCCAACCTTAAAGAGATTTGTCTGTCCCTCATTGTTCTCTTCTCCCCTTTTGACATTCCTTTCTTTTGAGAATGAAATGCTCTGATAAACTATGGCAACAATGGTCAAAATCCCTGTTTCAATTGCGATAGCGACATTATTCCCCTGTCATGGGCAGATTCAAGCCACGGTTCAGGGGCCCAAGAGGGAATGAATTCAAGGAGCTGAAGAGATTACAGGGAAACTATCTCAGCCAGTAACATCCTAAAATGCTAACAAGGACATCATGTAACTTTTTGTTAAAAGTCTGGTGGAAGGAGGCAGGCCCTCACACAGAGCTAATTACCTGTTGCCAAGAAGTCATCTTCCCACATTTCTCACAGAAACACTTGTTTTTGCCCAACAACATCCTGGGCTGGAAAAAACAATGTAAGGAATCCTCCTGTCCCAGAAGACATAAAGGGAAATATGGTGTCAAACAAGTACCTTGACTTTTATCTCATCAGGTTCATCCTCTTCTTCCTCACAACTGCCCAGCCCCCTCAACTCTAACTTGAGGTACTTACCAAGGAGCTCTCTCTGCTTTGGGGGCTAAGGGAAGGTGAGAATCCTCTCCTAAGGCCACCATATTATCTTTATTACAATATGGGTTCCTTTTGTGTAGTAGTAAAAAACCGGAGGGGAAAAAGATGCTCACCAGATGGGAAAAGGCCAAACAAATTGAGGTACTTGAATACAATAGGATATTACTGCACCATAAGAATTGATAAATATGAAAAATTCAGAGACGCATGAGAAAACATAAAGGAACTAAAGGAGAGTGAAGTAAGAACCAGGAGAACAACATACATGCTGAAAACATAAGTGGATGGCAACCAACCATCATCAGTCTGTCTCTAGTCTGAGAGAAGGGAGAGTTGTAAGTTTCCCCTGTGCTTTTGGTCATTGGCGTTGAACTGGGACAAAGTGAGTGCAGCCACATGTCAACACCAATTCAGCTGATGCCCTCTATGCCGCACCCTCACTACACAACTGCCTTCCAAGTTATACAAGTGTCTGGGGCTCTCTCCAAGGTCAAAAACTCAGTTCAGTATTTCTTTGTACGTGAGCAGTAGCTGTGGAGATTTTTTGATTCTAACATTAAAGTTTTGGGGGTAATTTTGTAAAATGAGTGATAAAAAAACCAGAAGATTGAATCAGAATAAAAAGTGGACAAATAGATACTTGTTTACTTACATGAGAGACAAAATATTGTGCCTTGTTCTCTGAGAAGTCTGAAGGAATACAATCTTCATCATCATTTTGAATCAAAACATTTTGACTTAAACAAATTGGACACCAATGAAAAACAAGTTAAAGCATCTAAACTGCTGAAAAATGTCAGTGGGGAACAATGGTTTTTCAAGAAAGTAAACTCAGAAAATGAGGTGGCTACTAACGTTAGTTTTCAGATTTCTAGAAAAATTGCTGCTGCAGGGAAGTCTTTTACTGAAGGTGATGATTGTAATTTCTGGATTTTTTTTATTTAAAAAAAGCTTTTTTTGAGAATATAAATCTGTCTTGTATAACCATGCAGCAAAGGGTAGCTGATGATAAACTTATTGTTGACAAGAAGTGTGATACATCCTGTTAACTAAATGTAAACAGTAAGAAAACCTGAAAAATGTATTAAAACTTGTACCACTTAATAAAGTAATTTCTTAACATTAATGTGATTTCATGATATATAAAAATCTTAAGTAATAAGTATAATTAATTCAACTTTCTCTTTTTTAAAACATGGTTTATTTACTGATAATCATTTAATATCGTATTTTGGCTAAAGTTTGAATTTATCAAAGAGGCTACTCTGCTTCATTTTACAAAAAAAGCTCTCTTTCTATCTCAGCCACTCCAGAGACCAGATAAGGCTGGGAGTAGGATTTAACACAGGCATCCAGAGATCATAAATTTCCAATTCAGAACCAGCTTTGTCTTGCTTCTCTGAGGGAACTCTGAGAATACCTCTTCTTATGTCAACAAACCACAAGAGGCCTACTTTATGGCCCTTAAGGACGAGACCCTCAATTCAAGGCATTAACTTGAGTAATGAGACTTTTTCTTAAGATTTTCTGAACATATACCTTATTATGAAATGTTAATGGTGAAGGAAACACAGATGTTCTGAATCGTAATTTCAATTGACACTTTGTCAGCTCTCTTGTTTTTTTTATTTATCATTCCTCCAATTAAGAAATTCCTTTTCTCATGCAATGATTAAACCATTATGGGGATCATAAATTTGTGTAACTCAGCCATCCTTAATTGGGATGGTCCTAAAATGTACTTAAGCTCTCTCATTCTTTTGTTCATCAGTCAGGACTCTAATCCTGCACTCCATGAACAAGTAGCAAAGCTAGCTTTAAGGGAATAATGAATAAATGTTGTAATTTTATATTACTAATTGTTTGTTTCCTTTAACCAAAACTTTGAAACAGGTCGACATTGCAAAATAATTTAATTATTAATTATACCTTTACTTGGAAAATGCACCACTAAAAACCTATCTGCAGCCCAAAGAAGTTTAGCCTCTTTTGATTTGTACCCTTACCTACTGCCAAGTTGTGCAGGTCTGCTTTATACCATCTTTCCTCCACATACTCTGCCCTCCAATGACACTGGCCTCCTTGCTATTCCTCACACAACGCACTCCATCTCTCTTCTCAGGGCATTTATGCAAGCTGTCCCCCATGCCTGGGATAATCTTTCTCCTAATCTCTACCTCCTGGCCTCCAAGTTCCACATAAAATCCTACCTTCTACGCAAAGCCTTTCTTGATCCACCTTAATGCTAATGCCTTCCCTCTGTGGGTTATTTCCCATTTATCCTATATATAGGTCATTTGTAAATAGATGTTCACATATTGTCTACTCCATTAGATTGTAAGCTCCTTGAGAGCAGGGACTGACTTTTACCTTTCTTTGTATCCCTAGAACTTATCATAGTACCTAGAACATAGTAGACACTTAATAAATACTTGTTGGGGCTGTTAGGTGGTGCAGTAAATAGAGCATCGCCCTGGAGTCAGGAGGACATGAGTTCAAATCCGACCTCAGACACTTGACATTTACTGTGTGACCTTGAGCAAGTCACTTAATCCCAATTGCCTTGCCTTTCCCCCTCCAAAAATAAAAAAAATTAAATATTTGTTGCCTGACAATTACTACTGTGTTAAATTTAATATATACCTTTTGGGTATATCAAAACTGTGAGGACAAAGTCATGCAATTTTTTTTGTTTTTTATGTTTCATTTACATGTAAATGTAAATGTTTCTTGATGTTTGTCAAGTTTATGATTTTTTAAATTTTCCTCAAAAAAGTCATCAATACATTTTTTTAAATGAACATGGGTATATTTTGGATGGTTGCCTCTGTACTATAAAGACATTCTATAATATGGGGATTTTTTCTGTCCTTTATAGGGGCTATTTCAAGGAGCCCAATCCTTTCCCCCTTCCAGTACTCTCTGACTCTATATTTGAAAACAAGGAAGAAAGGCATTGATGATTCACAATGATTCTAGGAAAGGAGCAGAGAGCAGCTATATGCCTTCAAAGTCAGTAGCACTGTCTTCATTGAACACTGAGTTTGTCCTACTGTGCTCTCAAAAAAAAATACTTTGGTGGGGGATTTCTTAAAAAAAAAATAAAATAAATGTCATGATGTCCCACCCACTCCCAAAAGACTTTCAAAAATAAAAATGGTTTTCTCTGAACTGTAAAATTTCGGTCAAAAAAAATAGCTTTCTAAGAAAACCAGTCTGTACTACGTAATGTAGCAGCTACATGTTCATTCTTGGATTTGTTTGTTTCACGTGTGTTCATTTTGTTTCCCTAGCTCCCTTTAATAATCAGGAATTATTAACATATATAATTAATATAATTAGACACAATACTTTGATTCCCAGCATGGTACACATGATTAAAAGAACACCAGATTTGAAGCCAGAAGACCTGGAGTCAATCCCTACCCCCTTTACTTACTGGTTGTGCCACCTTAAACAAGTGGAATAAACCAAGTTTCAGTTTCCCCACTTTACAAATGAGAACAAGGAAGCATTTATCTCTTCCTCAGGACCAAATGAACCAGTGTAAATTATGGGAGTTCTTAGAGAAGAAAGAGAAGAAATCTGAGTTCAAATCTGACTTATCCTGATTACTTCCTTAGTGACAAGGCAAGTCACCTAACCTGTCTGGGCCTCAGTTCTATCATCTGTAAAAGACAGCGTTGGACTTCTGAAGAAGGGATCTCCAAGGTTCTACAGCTCTACCCCTATGAGCCTAAGTAAAGTGCTTTATAACCCATAAAGCCCAATACAAATATAAATTATTATCATTTCTTATATACCAATGACTATAGTATTTGTGCTCAGCCAATCAACCATAATTTCTAAAATATGGCATGTGAAAGAGCAGACATAAGGGATTTGTATCAGGGGAAGAAAGGAATCAGAAGGGAAGAAGAAAGAGATTAAAGATGACAAAAAAAAAGTAAAATAATTAAGGAATGACTTAAAAGTCAAACCATTGAGCCAAATCTAAGAGAAGAATCCTAGATAACTTATTAATGTGTGTAAACAAAGGAAAAAGAGGCATACTGAAATGGAAAGCCATCCCCCTACGTAAATCTAAGCTGGTAGTTATCAAGGATATCCAAAGGCTAAAAGAATAACCCAAATTTTCCAAGCTCAGCTGCATCAAGTACAAATCAAGACAGAATATTTCAAGTAGGAAATGTTATGATTGGAACTATGCACATTTTACTCTAAGCACAGCCCTGAAACCTAAAATGAGACAAGGACAGAAAGCTGATTATGATAGATATACAAAGAAGAAATGGAACAAGAATGAGTTTAGCTGCAGAAGAGAAGGCTAAAGGGTATTTGAATAAATCTTAAACATAGTAAAGGTTCCAAAGCAGAAGAAGACAACCTTGTTCTATATTTCTAGTGAGGACCAAATCAGAAAAAAAAAGTTATAGAGATATGAAGAATGTACAATAGGCACAAGGGAGGTATCTCCTAACGTAAAGTTTGCTGGACACTAAGAAAGTCACTAAGGGAGACACTAATGTGGCTAGAGGTCTTTAAAAAGACTTTAAAGCACCAAAGTCAAGTCTAAATGGATGCACAATCTAGATACAAAGGCTGATACTGTAAATAATCTGGAGAAGCAAGGAATAGTTTGCCTGTCAGATTTATGGAGTAGGGAAGACTTTATGACCAAAGAAGAGTTGGAGAGCATTA
>JAQQSW010013785.1:0-12239 GCA_028646575.1 Pseudocheirus occidentalis
AAAGAACATCAGTTTGAAAAAGCAAAATGTGTGACATTATCTCAGTTCTTTTATTCTTCAGAACCCTAATGAGAGAGATCAGTACTGGAAGGGACCCAGGGAATGGGCATGCTGCCCTTAACAAAGTAGGATTATAATAGGTTGACATTAGTGCATGATCTATCTGCTTCACCATTTTAGATAACTTGGCTTTCCAAGCAGTTATCAAATGTCTGTACACTGAAAATGGCAAAGGCTATATTTGTTAATGAGTTTGCCAGTTACAAAACACACTGGACCAACTGCAAACCACATCAAAGTGAATTAGGTTTTCTTTAGCTTTTTTTTTATTGGACCTTCAGTTTACTTTGGTTACTATTTGAGTGAAAACTCATGGTAAGCATTGCAAAATAGTTCTATATCTTCTTTTTCAAACTTTGCTCATTTAAGTGTAAGTAAAGATTTTGTAAAGCTAAGCTCTTTCAAAATCATTTGTGAGGGTTGCTGTTGGAGCCATTCAATACAAATTACTAGTACAATTACTAATAGAAGGGATTATCCGACCTACTTAAAAGTATAACCTTTGTTATATAAGAACACTTCTTGGTTGAATTTATCAGTGAAAAGGGAGTATGACAAGGCCTGTATGTCTTGAATCTATGAGAGACAGAGAGAGAAACAGAGAGAGAGAGGTGGGGGGGGGGAGAAAGAGAGAGAAAGAGAGAGAGAGAGAGAGAGAGAGAGAGAGAGAGAGAGAGAGAGAGAGAGAGAGGGAGGGAGGGAGGGAGAAAGAGAGAGGGAGGGAGGGAGAAAGTGTGTGTGCAAAAGACTCGATCATGCTTTAAGGCATGAGTATAAAACACCACACTGAGGCAGAGAAAGGAGAGGGAGACGGAGAGGAAGGTCATCAGTTCTCTAGGCATCTCTGAGTAGAAGACCTTAGGAAAGGGAAGTCCAAAGAAAAATTTGGTCAGTTCTTTGCCCATTTTTCCTGATGCCAGTTTACAAACAACCACTTGTAGTGAACTTAGTTTTGTCCAAACCAAAAAAAGGCCAAGTGCAGGGGTAGGGAACCTGCAGCCTTGAGGCCATGTGTGGCTCTCTAGGTCCTCAAGTACAGTCCTTTGATTGAATCCAGACTTCACAGAACTAATCCTTTTTTTTAAGGAGTCATGGGGTTAACTGGCCAGAGAGATAATTGTAAAGTTAGTCAGAGAGCCCAACCTCTGTCTAAATGTTAGGAATTTCCCTAACTGGGGGCTTAGGGTAATTGCAACTGAACTCATAACTGTTTGTTTAAAATAAAGCCTAAGAGGAGAGAATCTTGAAAGCCATCATAATGCCTATAGGTTTAAAATGAGTGAATGATTGTAATAGGGGATTGTCAATGTAATAGCCCAATGTAACAATCAATCATGATGATATAAAATAATTAAGTGTGCTGGCTTCCTTTTGGGAAAGGCAACACTGGAGTGAAATGACAAGT
This sequence comes from Pseudocheirus occidentalis, assembly GCA_028646575.1. Lineage (NCBI taxonomy): Eukaryota > Metazoa > Chordata > Mammalia > Diprotodontia > Pseudocheiridae > Pseudocheirus > Pseudocheirus occidentalis. The sequence continues at coordinate 1,466 of JAQQSW010013785.1, forward strand.
GGTGCCATAGTCTGGAATCAGAAAGATTTGAGATCAAATTCAACTTCAGATACTTAGCTCTGTGACTTTGGGCAAGTCACTTAACCTCCATTTGCCTCAGTTATCTCAACTGTAAAATGAAGATAATAATACGACCTTCCTCCCAAGGTGGTTGTGGGGATCAAATGAGAAAATATTTGTGAAGGGCTCAGCACAGTGCCTGGTGGCATAGTGAGTGACATGGCCACCAATATTACAAACTGCTTGGATGAGAGGTTAGAGTTAAAAAGGACCTTAGAGACCAACTAGTCCAACTCCTACTTTTACAGATAAAGAACCTGAGAACCAACGAGATTAAGTGACTTATACAAAGTCACACAAAAGGTACAGAGCAGAGGTAGGATTCAAAACCAGGTCCTTGGATTCAAAATTCATTGATCTTTCCACCTCACCATACTATGGTGACCACAGAGTCATTACACGCATCCTCTCGGACAGTTCTGACTGATATGTCTTCAAGAGATTACTACGGCACAAACTATATGCCAAGCTTCTGTGAACACTAGGAACATAAAGAACCTCAGGAAAGGAAAATTAACTTCTACTTTCTGATTAAGTAGAAAAGTAGGTTCTCACACTAGAGCCTGGGTCTCAAACTAGAAAGATAAAAAGGCAAAGGATTTTGATGTTAAACTGTCCTGAAGCACTGAGACAACTAGAGTCATCTGCAATACAGTAAGAAAAGTTTTTTAGTATTTTGGGAGAAATGTCATAGAAAACAAAAAGTTCTGCTTAAACCTGTGAAGAAAGCCAGCATTAAATAAAAAGCTATGGTTGCATAAGATTCTTAAGTACATTTTGGTGTTCATTTCTTTAAATCTTGCTGTAATTATCTCTCTAGTATTTCAAGGATCTCCCTGTACATGTATAGTTCACAATCCCCCTGCAATTTAGTATATTGTCTTCATGAGTTGCTATGGACAAACCAAGGAAAAAGTTAAAGTTTATTGGTAGACTCTTTTTTTTTCTTTAAATTTTTAATTTATTTTCTTGGTTACATCATTCATTTCCACAAGGTTTTGAGTTACAGATTTTCTCCTCTTTTTGCCCCTACGCCCCAGCCCAGAACATTGATTCCACTGTAAGGCCCCTCCCACAATCTGTTCCCTTTTATGCCCTCCTCCATATTGGTAGATTATTACAGAGCAAGTCTCTGCTAAGCTAGTCTATGGCGCTCTCACACAGAGCAATTCTGTGCCAAGCTATCTCATGGTGCTCTCACAGAGTAAGTCTGTGTGCTAGGGCATTCTACGGCGCTCTCACAGAGCATGAAAGGAAGATGGGGTTCTATATACAGAAAGGTTGTGGGAGGAATCTAGGGGTGGTCCAGAGGAGGAGATTGGGGAGGGTCTTCAGGAGGAGTCAGATGAAGTCAGACTCCAGTAGGGAGATTCTTCAGGAGTCAAGATGAGATCAGACTCCAGTAATGAGTGGTTAAGGGTGGGAAGTTGCTGCAGGCTACCTGGAGACCACAGACAATGGTGGGCCAGGCCAGTTCAAGAGTGAGAACAGGAACATTAAGGGTGGGAAACTATTGGAACATGACCTCAGCCTGTACATCAAAGATTCAAGGAGCTCAAGTAGGGGTCCCAGAGCCTACACCTCATCACTCACTTGCTGGCTGAAGGGTTTTTTGCCATGACTTAGCAGCTTTCTAGGCATACCCTCAGTAGGGTAATACCTAGGCATTTTGTGAATCTTTACCATTCTTATCACCACCAACAGGCTTTGAGACAGTTGCAGGCACTTTTTCCTTCTTCCTTTCAATCTGGGTTTTGGGGGCAGCTTATTTCAGCGAGTACACGGCTCTCCAGGAATACGTGGCAGACCTGGAGTATCTCCCAATCACTCGGGCCAGGACTGGGTTCCGAATGCAGTACTTTCGAGGCTTTTTGACCTTTTCAGCTACATCTTCCTTTTTGTTCTCTCTTTCTTTTTTTTCCTTTTTGAACTTCTTTTCCTTGGGTGGCTTTTTGTCAGCCATCTTGAGAAACTGGAAAGTTGCACATATCATTTTAAAAAATATATTTGGGGAGCGGCTAAGTCAAACAGTGAATAGAGCACTGGCCCTGGGGTCAGGAGTACCTGAGTTCAAATCCAGCCTCAGACACTTACCATTAAAAAAAAACAACCAACTAGCCGTGTGACCTTTGGCAAGTCACTTAACCCCAATTGTCCTACCTTCCCCCCTCCAAAAAGCAAAAAAAAAAAAAAAAATTGGTTGCAATGACCAATATTAATACCAGAGAACAGATGCAAAACATATTTTCCTCCTTTTGGTAGAAAAGTGCAATGCTATAGGCATGGGAGATTGGATATGCTGTCAGGCGTGATTACTGTGCTAGTCTGTTTTGCTTAATTCTTTGCTGCAAGAGAGATTTCTACTGAGGGACTCTTGGCAAATGACTAGTATGAAAATAAAATTTATCAATAAAATTTTAGAAACTAAATGAAATGAAAGTCAAAATATATATTTAGTATACTGAGTAAAGTTTATACTTGACAGTTTTAATATCAGTAGTTTTAGTTTTTAAGAGATAATTGGTTAAAAAAGGTACAAAGATATAGGACATCATTATATCACATATCATATATTATTAATGTAAGTTTGGTATTCAATACATGTAGGGAATTTTCATAAATATGTGACCAAAAATCATTTCTCAATAGAGAAGAGGCAAAAGAATATAATAGGTTTATATAATTATATATAATAATTTTATATAATATATAATATAATATAAATAAAAGGTTTTGAAAAGAATTACAAACTACAAATGAGCACATGAAAACATGCTTCAAATCCCTAATAGTAAGCAAAATATGAATTAAAACAGTTCTTAAATTTTATCTCATACATGCAAATCAACAAAGATGACCAAAAATGGGAACAATAAATTTTTGTTCGGCCTATTGGAGAAGAAGTACATATATACATTGGGGTTTTTTTTTTTTGGAGGGGAAGGCAGGGCAGTTGGGGTTAAGTGACTTGCCCAAGGTCACACAGCTAGTAAGTGTTAAGTGTCTGAGGTCGGATTTGAACTCAGGTCCTCCTGACTCCAGGGCTGGTGCTCTATTCACTGCACCAACTAGCCTCCCCCATGAATACATTGTTGATATAGCTATGAATTGGTCAAAACTTTCTGAATATTATTTTAGAAATATACCCCCCCCCCAAAGTGACTGTACTATTCACATCTTTCATATGAACAAAGGGCAGCAATATCATTAGTAGGAATGTATTTCCAGGAGGCCAAAGACAGAAATGAAGATCTAATGTACACTGAAATAGTCACAGAAGCACTATCTGAAATAAGAAAGAACTAGAAACAAAGTGGGTACCCATCAATTGTGGAATGACTAAAAAAACCCAGTAAAACCTGTGGTAAGGAAAAGGCGTAGTAAAGCAATGGAATGTTACTGTGCAGTAAGAAATGATACATATGAGGTATTCAGAAAGTCATGGGAATATTTATATGAACTGATGTGGAGTAAAATAAACAGAACCCAGGGATGAATATACATAGTGAGTACAATAATATGTATATGAAAAAATTACTAAAAAAAAAAATCTGGGCCCAGTCATTGAAAGAATAATTACGGTCCCTAGAAACAGATAATGAAACATTACTCTTCCTCGTGGCAAAATGTCAGGAGACCACTAAGGTGGAATGTCGGACACCTTGTTCCATGCCACTACCATATCTTGTCATTGTTTAATTGTTTTTCTCTGTTATAAGATGAGTTTTGAGGGTTGGGAGAGGGAGATTTTCAGAGATGGTTATGATATAGAAACAAAAAATATCTCTAAAACTTATTTTTTAAAGGATATTTGAGTAGAAGAATGTGCTTTTGTGTCTTAATACCTTTGGGGAAATCTTGCTGTTTCAGCCATTAGTTAACAGTGTACTATAATTGCAGGGGGGAAAAGTAAGAAAACATAGTTTTATTGAAAATCCTAAACTTTACAGTGACAATAATTGTGACAGTGAGAATCAGAATCAGTGCAGAAATCCCTGCAAGAGGCATGGAAGGAATCTTTTAAATCCTCCTACCAACGAATCTTCATGAAGCAGCTTTATTGTGGGGATGACAGAATCCTTAAACAGAGCTTCATTGATTGATTTATCTATTTTTTGACTGCACCTGTGATTTCATTGATGATGAGTAAACACCCTCTACCAAAGCAGATCAGCCACTGCTTTGCTATTGATAATCTTGGAGAATTATCTGGGGTGCTGAGGGGAGTGAGTAATTTGTCCAAGGTCTCACAGATAGTATATATCATAGGCAATTTTTGAATCCAAGTCATTCTATCTCCAAGGCTAGTTCTGTATAGGCAACATCATACCTCTTTCTTTGTGAATATTTTGTATTACTTTTAAATTTTTCCAAAAAGGTGACTATAATCAAGGGCACCCAGTCTGTGATGTATTCTTGTCTGACCTTCACACTCTTGGATCCCATCATTGCTGTTTTAATGACTTGCTCTGAAACCCAGGCTCACAGCTCCTGCCTCTGGCCCTCACTGGCTGGCATCTCATGCCAGATGCTCTAATAACTGATTCCTTTCCTCCCAAAGACACATTTAATTCACTGTCTTCTTTCAGGACTATTTCTCTTAAGTAGACTCTTTTTTTTCTTTTTTTAGTCAGATGCAAGTTTTAATAACACTTGAAGAACATTATAGAAAAATCCAGTAGGTCTTTGCTTAAAATTTCCAATAATTAGTAATGAGTCTTTTAAGAAGCTACTGCTTCTGGATCTTGAGTAAGCTGCTTCCTTTCAGCTATCTGTTAATAGATTGCCTAGGGCAATAAATCACTTTGTGGTTTTCCTTTACCTCTACTGACCCACAGAGACCTATTTCATTCTCAGAGAATTCATTATATGTCAGCTGGAAAGTAGGAGGAAAACTAGAGCCTGTTTGTGAGGAATGGAAATGTTACTGAGGAAAGGAAAGAAGCTTGTCCCTTCTTTAAAAAAAAAAACAAAACCAAGCTTCTATGAAATATCTCAGAAAATTCAGGGAAGAGGACAGATCCTCTTTTGGACTTAGTAGACCCCAAGCTATGAAGGTAGAATTTGTGCATCGAAAAGCCTGTTTTTCAAATTGTTTTTTGGAAGCTTATCAGGATGTGGCTAGAAACTTTTGTACCCCCTCTTTGGGCCTCCTGGTTCTTGAAGCCTCCCATATCAGCTCAGTAATGTACTGAATTTCTCAGGTGGTTTGACGGGCCTAATTTCTAGAGCCAGATTTTCTAGGGTTCAGGGTCAGTCTAGTCACAGGGATGGGGAACCGTGGCTTCTGGGCCACAGGCTCCCACCACTAGTCTAGTGAATAGTGCAGAATTCTGCTTCTTCCCTCACTATCCTTCCTCCCCCATTTCTTCTCCCCAATATTTTCCTGTAGATGCAATCAGGCTGAAATGAGCATTTAGGGCAGCCTTAAAGGAATAAAAGGGAGAGGCATCTCCAAGGGTTAAAGTGGAAGAAAGTGTGATGCTGTGGAAGGAGTCAGGGGATCTGGTTGTAGTTCTGATGCATTCTTCTATGACTCTGGGACAGCTGGGTGAGGCTGGGGCCCTGAAGTTTGGAAGGTGAGAGTTTCCATTTAGCTTTAGGCACTTAACTAGCGACATGACTCTGGGAAACTCATTTAATCTCTGTTTTCCTCAGTTTCTTCATCTGTAAAATGGAAATAATAACAGGACCTACCTTTCAGTGTTGTGGTGGGTATCAGACCAGATGATCTCTGTAAAAAGTACTTAGCCCAGGGCCTGGCACGTGGTAGGTCCTATATAAATGCTCATTTTCTTTCCCTCCTCACCCCCATTAGAGAAATAATGAGTTCACATTTGTGTAGTGATTTACATTTTTCAAAGCAATGTCTTCACAATGATCCTATGAGTTAAGTCGTCCGGGTAAATTATTACCCCCATTTCACAGGTGAAGACCCTGAGGGTCAGGCTCATCTAGGTCACAAGGCTAAAAGTTAGAAAAGCAATTACTCAAGCTCAGAATTTCTAATTCCAAGTCTGATTCTCACTCTTTTCATCTAATAATCTCTCTGAACTTCGGTTTTTCTGTAAAATTTCTATAAAAAATAGTTTAGAGTATGTGGTTTCTAAATCTATTCAAAACTGAATATGCTGTCCTCCTGCCTACTACTTTGCTCTGTTGCTAATGAGGTGACAGAGGAGGGGTAAAGGTTGATTGTATGCTGTAAATTTATACAAGCTTAAATGAGCCCCAAGACTCTGTGTGTGTGTGTGTGTGTATCTGCCTGTGTTTGTCTGTCTGTCTGTCTGTCTGTCTAAAAGCTAAGGTACCTTCTCTACCCCAAGTCCTACCCTTATGAGTCTATACTCAGTAGCCACTGAGCTGCTTGGTTCCAAAGTACAGGGACTAGGGATGATGTTATCCTGTTTCTGTTGCTGTTAGATCTTCCCACTGGTGGTTTAGGGACAAAGCATAGAAGGTCTTTGACTGATGGCCCTCAGTAACCCAGGAACGGTTCCTTGATGGCAGAATTGCTTGATCTAGGCAGAATCCCAGTAACACCAACTCTGTGAAGAAGCAGAAGATAGAAAATGTGTGTCTTTGTGAGGAAAGGAATCAGTTATCAGAGCAGCTCAAAGGATATGCCAGCCAACTGGGGCCAGAGGTAGGAGCTGTGAGTCTGGGTTCCAGAAGAACAGGTCACTGATGCAGCAGTGATAGGATCCAAGAGTATGAGTGAAACAAAATCTAAAAAAAAATCAACATATACATTTTGTTCAAACAGATTTGAGTTTGTACAAAAAATTTGTATCAAATTTGACTCAATCAATAGTAGAACCTAAGCACCCTGAGAGCAGGATTTGTTCACTGTTGTGTTTGTGTCCCTATGGCCTGGCACCATAAGAATCCATAGAGTGTGAATTGGGTGTGCTGACACATTCTGGGTTGAACAATACTGTCACCCCTCCCCTTAAGGGTGGATTGAGTTTAGCTGGTTCTGGCACACCAGACCCTGGAAATACTGGGCCAACACATGTGCCTAGCCTTAATAAATGCTTGTTGCATTAAACTGAATAGAATAGAACAAGGCAAGTTCCTGATGTCCTTCTGAATATGGTTCTAATCTTTTTTTGCTCTGAACAAGCTTCAGCTGTGGTCAGCTGCCAGCTGCTGTTAGGACAGGAAACAGCTGTGCCTGGGTAGCTTAGGACACCATCTAGGGACTGCTCTGACTCCTCAGTGGAGATCAGCTCTCTAAGCCAGAGAAGAGGGAATAATAGGCTGAGGCAGAAGTCCTTCTTATTCTCCTTTATGCTCCATAAAACTTGTCTCCATCGACTTTGATTTTTTTAGCTATTTTTTTTTTGAGGAAATTCTTAGTTCAGGAACAGAACAATGAGTTTTAAAAGTGTCATGGAAAAAGAACAGCAGTAGATGCTAGCAATCTTTGCTGGTATGATTAGTAGTTGCTGCTGCTTGTCATAATACATCAGAAAAACAGCAACCCATCTGTTCCAAATTGGTGTACCCAGGGCTCGGCAAGAAATGTTTATCCAGATTGTGAGAGGGAGTTTCTATGTTTTGTGGCATATTGGCATGTATGCCAGTGAAGTTGAAAGCATGTCAAATGCCAGTTTTCCACCTAGCTGGGTATCGGATAACATCTGTCACCACAATGGCCAAGACGTTTTGACAAGTGGGCTGCTTTAGCATGAAAGAGGCCAAGTGGGAGGAAGAATATCCTATTCTGAATTGTGAAATGTCATTTCTTCTGCACAATTCCACTCATCCTGGGTCTATACTAAGGAAATAACACCAATTGGAATTAACCTACATCCTCACCCCCACAAAACAAATTGATTTAACACCCTTTGTTGGTGTTATCCAGGCATTTCTCCTGGAATGGTAATTAACAGCTCATAAATGCTAATGACTAAAATTCCCTTTAGCTGTACAGACATCAGGAGCCCTGAAGTGAATTACTGGCCAGAAAGCCTGCTAGAGAGTATAACTTAGGAGAGAGGCAAAGCATAGGAGTCATTAACTTCTGGCTCCTTTGCTTTATTCAATCAGTTGCAATTATATTCATCCTTTATTTAGACTTCTCTCTTCTCAGCCCCCTGACTCTCCGGGTGAAGCAACATTCACTCACTCAATTCTCACCCACCTCCCCCCATGATCCTCTCAATATTCCCACCCATTTTCATTTTCTCCTACTTTCTTCTAGAAGCTGAAGAGGCCTTTTGCATCCTCCTTGCAAAAGTTAATTTGCCCATCTCTATCTTTGATCCCATCTCCTCTAGACTCCTCAAGTGACCTTGTTCCATTAATCATCTTCTCTCTCTGTTTCTGTCTCTGTCTCTGTCTCTCTCCTACCACCCTATGGGGCTCTTTTTTCCCTCAGCTTGCAAATATCCTAACATCTACCCTATCTTAAAAAACAGATTTTTTTTTAAACCACCCCACCTTCTTTTACCTTATTACTCCCATTGACTCTCAGCCTATTTCTCTCTTTTCCTTCTCCCAGACTTCTAAAAAGAGTAGTTTCCAGTTGCTACTTCACCACCTAATCATTCCTCCAGTGCCTTGTTATCTGGCTTCTCTCTCCACCACTCATCTGAAACACACCAATGACCTCCTAATCACTAAATGAAATGACTGTTTTCTGTCCTCGTGCTACTTGACCTCTTCACAACCTTTGACACTGTAGGATGCCCCTTCCTCCTTTGCTATCTTCTCCTGCCTTGGCTTTTATGACACTGCCCTTACATGGTTCTTTCTTTTTGAAAAATTATTTTTTCTGAACTTAACAAAACCAAATAAAATGAGCATATCCATAAACAAACTAGAACAGAAAAAAAGGATTATATATGCAAGAGCAAGTCTCTTATATAGTGCTTACTTTTCCTTTTAAATATTCAATAGCTTTAACACATATCAAAGCTATCCTGCTTATATGTGTTTCCTTCTGATCTCCCTCCTGTTCTCCTTAAGCATTTTTGAAATGCTTCAGTGGCCCTCCTTTCTTCTCTTTTCACTGTATAATGATAATTGTATGATAATTTTGATCATGGAATAATGACCAATCACAATTCCAGGAAAGGGGGGGGGACTGGAGTGGGGAGGAGGCCCCCTCTTTTCTCTCTTTTCCTCCTTTCTCTTAACAACACCATAACTGACCTGCCTTTTCCTCCCCCTAGCATTCCTTTCAAAATTGAAATAAAGAAAAACAGAAATCTTGGTAACAAATTTGCATAATTGAGCAAGACTCATTCCCATGATGATGATCTTGTTAAATATATAGATACAGATGTGTGTGTGTGTGTGTGTGTGTGTGTGTGTGTGTGTGTGTGTGTGTGATATGCCTTATTCTGGCCCTTTAAGTCAATAGCATGCTTCATCATCTGTCTTCTGGAATTATGTTTGATATACAATAATTTTGATTATACAATAATCAGCTATTATACAATTACCATTATACAATAATTAGAGTTCTTAAGTCTTTCAAATCTGTTTTCTTTACAATGTTAATGCTATAATTTAAATTCTTGTCCTGCTTCTACATTAGTTCACACAAGTCTTCTCAGGTTTTTTCTGAAACCATCTCATTTATCATTTGTTATGGTTTATATTACATTACATCCGTATACCATAATTTATTCATCCATTTCCAGCTTATGGGCATCCCCTCCTTTCTCAGATATTTTCATCACTACAGAAAGAGCTGCTATAAATATTTTTGTACATATGACCCTTTTCCCTCTTTCTTTTACAACCCCTTTCAAAAGTATTTAAATATATAAACAGGAGAAAAAGAAAAGACAATAAAAATGAACTAGCAACACAAAAAGTATTATAAAGGTTTTTGTCCATAAATTTCAGTTATTTACCAATTATTAAACTCAAAGGAAATATGTACTTCATAGAGTGGAAGCTAGATTTCCCTGCTTATTTAAATGATGCTTCTGAATTTCTTTTCTGTGAACATGTATTAATTTTAATTATTGTTCTTCAGTCAATTGCATTTCTGATTTAGGGTTTTCTTGGCAAAGATATGGAATAGTTTGCCATTTCCTTCTCCAGTTCATTTTATAGATGAGGAAACTGAGGCAAATGAAGTTAAGTGACTTATCCAGGGTCATTCATCTACTCAGGAAGATGAGTCTTTCTGACTCCAGGCCAGCACTCTATCCACTGAGCCACTTCACTTCCCCAATTTGAATCTTCCTGGCTATTACAAGGTTGCGAATAAATTGCTTAATTTTTGCTTAAAATCTGTAAGCATTCTATCTTTCATTAATGCCAGCTTGATAAGTCTAATTCACACATGACCTCAAGTGACCAGGTTTCTCAGTTATGATGTCATTGCCACCTGTAAGAATATTATGGCAGTGAAAGCCAGAGGAAAGGATTACTGTTACCCAAAAAGTAACAATCAATGTTAATTAGGTTTTTTTGTTTATTTGTTTTAAGCAACTTGTGATTTCATTAGTGTAGGAAGAAAATCAGCTGCTCACACTTTCGTTCTTCTCTGGTCCTGCTTTCTCCATCCTGCTTCATCAGCCTTCAGACCCTGCAGATCCATACCCTGCAGATCCGTACCCTGCAGCCCTTTCCTCTGATTCTCCCAGAACCTCCATTGTAAGGAAGGACCTCTTGGCCACCCATGTACACTCCTTCATTTCTTTCCCGCCCCTTACTCTCAGGACTTCCTTCTCCGCCTTGTCTCATC
>JAQQSW010013786.1:0-12238 GCA_028646575.1 Pseudocheirus occidentalis
AAAAAAAAGGGGTGTGTCTGAGGCTGAAGGAGGGAAAGATAAAAAGCTGTGAGCAAGTGCTTAACTTGCAGTCATGGGGCCTGAATTCAAATCATGACTGCTATTTACTGCCTGCTATTTACTGCCTTGTGACTTTGACCAGGTCACATCTTCTCTGGGCCAGTTTCTTCAGTAAAATGAGGCCACGGTTGAGATGATCTCTGTGGTCCTTTCCAACTTTGGATCTGTTATGTCACGATCCCCTCCTAAGCGACTGTGAAGGGGAGAGACCCTCAGGGGAACAGGTGGACAGTCCCCTGGGGAGAGAAGAAAAGGGGAAATGGGGGAGCAAGAAAAACAAGGAGAGACCCTAGTGCTTTGCTTGTTAACAGATTTGCTAGTTTATAAAATAGTCTATTAAAATAGGGAAGTCGCAGTTCCAGAATACTGAAGTCAAAGCAGATGAGGTGGGCAGGAGGCCAGCTATACCACCCAGCATTCTCCTGCCTCCCCTCTCTCCCATCCCCCACCAACAGGGAAACATAGCCCTTTCTCCAGCTTGATGTAGCCCCGACCCACCTGGGCCTCAGCGGGGGTAAAGTGGGATAGGTTTGTGAGGAGGGCATGTCCTTTGTTTTCAAAAAATCATCCTCCTATCACTGTGGGTGAAAAGTCATCTTTAGAAATTCATACCTTTAAGCCAGTGGTTCTCAACCTGTGGGTCGTGACCCCTTTGGGGTCAAACAACCCTTTCACAGGTGTCACAGGGGTTGCCTAAGACCATCAGAAAACACATATTTCTAATGGTCTTAGGAACAGAGACACCACTCCTCCATCCTTCTCCAGAAGGGTCTGTCAACATTCAGATATGCCCACATACAAATATTAAGAGTATTAAAGGGTCACAGCATTAGGAAGGTTGAGAACCACTGCTTTAAGTGAACAAAAAATTTACTTTTTAAATACCCTGGGAAAGGGCAACATCAACAATCATTCACATTCAAGTGTGAATTAATTGCTTAGCATAATTCCTCCTTGGCAGGCAGCTGAGGGCAGGGGCATTGTCAGAAGAGAGCAGAAAGATGGAGAGGTAATTGGAAATCCTGCAGCATGGCTGGGGAGGACAAGCCTAGCTGGGGTTATAGGGAGAGCTTTGGGGCAGTCAGGGAGAAACACCAGGTCATGAGACAACCCTCCTACTCCTATGGCTAGGGGGTCAGGAAGAAGCAGACGGGCACATTTAAAGATCTGGCAAGGCCCTAGGGACCAACTCAGCCTCTTTCACAAGTTCCTGAGGCCCAGCTCTGCTGAAAGCCCCCTTCAGAATCCTCAGCATTTTAATTTCTTTGTTCTGAGATCTCTTCCAGCTTGGATAGTCTATGTTTCATGATTGTAAGAGATTGTGAATAAACTATCCTGTCTTTCTTAGGTGAGAAACACCATACCCTAGAACCTTAGAAACTAGCCCAAGCCACTCATGTTATAGACAGATAACCTTAGGTCCAAATAATGGACATGACTTGTCCAAGGTCACAGGAAGAAAAGCCTGGAATGGAACCCAGGTTACCCAGCTGCCAGCACAGCACTTTCACTGCCTCTCCTCCTAATCTGATCCAGCTCGGGCTCTCTGGGCTCACTTCCTTCCTACCCTGTCTTGTCTTCAGAAGTCCAATACTTAGAGGAGTCAGGTCAGAACCCAGGAGAAGGTGGACTTTGGATTAGACCCAGAATCCGAGTGGAATCCCGCCCCTGAAGAGTTTCTTACCAGAATCACAGACTTTACATTGGAGACATTCCTTCAGGCCACTCTGGTGTGCTGTGTAGGTCCCAGGATCACAAGGCACACACATGGTTCCTGTCATTATACTGCATATCCCATCAATCCTGTAACCTAATGGTATCAAAGAGTCAGCAAGGCACAGGATCCTTCCCTGAAGAAGCCATTCCCCACCAGTCCCACTCTACCCCCAGTACCACTTCGACACCACCATATGTCACCCAAGCCCAGACCCAGTAAGCTACCAAGGCCACCTGTGAAACTTAGGATGATTTATTACAAAAATTAGGATGGTACACATCCATCCCCTAACCCTCAGAGCCTTAGAACCCAGAGAGTCCAAACTAAAACGTACCTTAGGACAAGCACTTAGAGTGTCAGAATTAAAAAGAACTCTAAGACACAGAATTTCAGAGATAAGAGATCTCAAACATATGATTTAGGGTTGGGACGGAAATCTGAGAACATACCATATCAGAGTTAGAAAGGACCTCAGAACATAGGATTCAGAGATAGGAAGACAACTTCAAAACACAGAAGGTTAGAAGTTACCTAGTCCTATCCTCTTGTTTTATAGATGTGGAAACTAAGTGACTGGCCCGAGGTCACAAAGGTTAGGAGGGGGAACTCCAAGAGCCAAGGTGGTCCCTAAGACCCCATTCTACTCTGGTGTGCAGCAAAATTAGAATGCCCTGAAAAGCAAAATTGATGAAAAAGAAAAGAAAGTACAAAAGTTCATTGAATAATTCCTTAACAAGTACAATTGAATAAAAGGAAGCTAATGGACTTTAGGAAACATCAAGAAATGATAAAACTGAAAGAACCAACAAAACAGAAGAAAATGTGAAATATCTCATTGGAAAAACAACTGATCTGGAAAACAGACCCAGGAGAGATAATTTACAAATTATTGGACTAGCTAAAAGTCATGATAAAAAAAAAAAAGATCCTAGACATCATTGTTAAAGATATTATCAGGGAAAATTTCCCTAACATTCTAGAACCATAGGAAAAATAGAAATTGAAAGAATTCACTAATCATCCTCTGAAAGAATTCCCAAAATGAAAACTTCCAGGAATATCATAACCAAATTCCAGATCCCCTAAGTCAAGGAGAAAATATCTCAAGCAATCAGAAACAAACAATTGAAGTATCATGGAGCCATACTCAGGAAAACACAAGATGTAGCAACTTCTGTATTAAAGAATCAAAAATCAGAAAAGGGAAAGAGGATATTCTGGAGGGCAGAGGAACTAGGATTACAACCAAGAATTACCAATGCAGCAAAACTGAATATAATTGTTCAGAGAAAAAATTAATATTCAATGAATCTGGGGACTTTCCAGCATTCTTGATGAAAATACCAGAGCTGAATAGAAAAAAAAAAAACTGGCTTTCAAATACTAGACTCCAGAGAAGCATAAAAAGGTAATGAGGAAAGGGGAATCATAAGGGACGTAATAAACTTAAACTGTTTACATTCATACATGGAAAGATGGTACTTGTAACTCAGAAGAACTTCTCAGTATTAGGGCAATTAAAAAGGATTATACACAGACAGACATTATATATATATATATATAGCCCAGGTCTGAGTTCAAGATGATGAGATTGTATTGAAAAAATAAAATTAAGGGGTAAGAAAGAGACATGAATTTAGAGAAAGGGAAAGGGGGAGGAAGAACGGGACAAATTATCTCACATAAAAGAGGCAAGAAAGAGATTTTATAGTGGAAGGAAAAATGTGGGAGATGACTTGAACCTTACTTTACTTGGAATTGGATCAAAGAGGGAATAATCTATACACTTCATGTGCAGAAATCTATCTTACCCTACAGAAAAGTAGGAGGGGATAAGAAAAAGAGAAGGGAGTGTTGATAGGTAGAGTGGGAAAGGGGGAAGTCGGAAGCAAAATGCTTTTGAGGAGGGACAGGATAAAAGGAGAGAGAATAGAATAAATGTAGGGGAAAATGAATGGAGGAAAATGAAGTTAGCAATCATAACTGCGAAAATTTTTTCACATAAGTTTCTCTGATAGAGCCTTCATTTCTCAAATATAGAGAACTGAGTTAAATTTATAAAAATAAGAGTAATTTCTCAAGTGATAAATCATTAAAAGATAGGAATAGTTTTCAGATGAATGGATCAAAGCTATCTTTATCTGTATGAAAAAAAATTTAAATCAATATAAATTGTAGAAAGGCAAGTTGAAACAATATTGAGGTGGTACCATATACTTATTAGACTGGCTATTAGGGCAAAAAAAGGAAAATGACAAATATTAGAGTAGGTGGAGAGAAATTGAGACACTAAGGTACCATTGGTGGAGTTGTGAACTGATTCAACTGTTATGTACAGCAAATTGGAATTGTGCTCAGTAGGTTAAAAAAACATGTATACCTTCTGAAATCAAACCAGCAATACTACTTCTCAAAAAGGACTTTGATGGCTAATAGATTGGACACTTCTCAGTCAGAATTGACCACTGGCTGACTCAGTGACGTTTTAAGGCAAAAACCACACCTCCTGGTAGCCCCCCCCTCAGGCTTTCTCCCAGTGAATTATGGGCAATATGCCTGCACAGTTGATATAAAAAGTGCATGTCCCTTTGAGCACTGACCACTCCTTAACTACTCCCAAATCCCTCCTTCACACAACTACTTAGCATAATGGCTATCAGATTTATGGTTTTATTACTATATAATCAGTACCCCTAATTCCTGCAGGTTGCAGGCCTTTTCCTGACACCCCTCCGCCCGCTGAAAAGTGTAATAAACTTTTACAAACTTGCCAAGATTGCTTGTGCCTGGTAATTCATTCAGACTAAGAACTCTCAAAGGATTTCCTAGAAATCCATTCCCTCTCACCCTCTTCAGTACCTCTAAGTTCTGACATGACGTCCATGGTGCCTCTAAGCCCTGAGATGCCTTTCACCATTCCTTTAATCTCTGAGATGCCCTTCACAGTCTTTCTAAGCTCTAAGGTGCCCTCCATGGGTCCTCTAAGCTCTGAGATGCCCCCCATGGTCATTATAAATTCTGAGATTCTATAGTCCTAGAATTCAAATGGATATATGAAGGAAGAAAGAGTCTGGAACAGGCAGACATTTACCAGAATAAGAGAATGATCTATTCTGGAGAAAGAAACTTTCTGACTTACCTGCATGGCAAGGGTAGCAGCATTCTCCATCTACGTCATACTGTCCCACCACACACAGCACTACTTCCTTGAAGAGGTTGAACTGAGTTGTAATGATATTGAATATCTTGGGAAAGGAAAGGAGGAGGTAATGAAGACAAGGGAGAGACTGTGGCCCAGGGTGTCAGGAAAGCTGGGTTCTAATCTTGACCTTGTCACTGTCTAGATGACTTTGGGTAGTAACTTACTCTCTTGGTGCCTCAGTTTCCCCTCCTGTAAAACGAGGGGGTTGAGACACAGCAGGATGTGCTGGAGAAAGCACAGGAGTGGGAGTCAGAGGAGTTGAGTTAGAATCCTGCCTCAGGTACTTACTCTTTGTGTCATTTAACCTTTCTTGGTCCCATTTTTCTCATTTGTACAATGAGGAGATTGGAAGTGAATGTCTCAATGATCCCTTCCAGCTATAGACCTTGGGTCTTGTGATTTCATCTTTAAGATAAAAAGTCTGACCAGTCTGTAACTTTAAAAAGCACTAGTCTGGGAAGACTGGGAGGGAAGAGGGGGAGGGTGTAGGAGAGACTGACATGGATGGAGATAAGGTATAATTTTCATCATAATTAATTTACACTTAGTGCAGCACTTTAAAAGGTTTCTAGAGAGTCTTACACACTTTCCATTTGAGTCTTTTTTTTTTTTTTTTGCTTTTGGAGGGAGGAAGACTGGGCAATTGGGGTTAAGTGACTTGCCCAAAGTCACATAGCTAGTTACTGTTAAGTGTCTGAGGCTGGATTTGAACTCAGTTCTTCCTGATTCCAGGGCCAGTGCTCTATTCACTGACCACCTAGCCACCCCTCCATTTGAGTCTTAGAACAACTCCGTGAAGGAGGCGCTGTTATTATACCCATTTTATAGGTAGGAAAACTGAAGCTGGAAAGTTAGCCTAGTAAATGCGTGAGGCAGGATTCAAATGCAAGTTCTCCTGACTCCATCCACTTTGCTCCTCTCCAAGGGATGCTGTAGGATTGTCTCTCACAAGCCTGATTTAGAACTTTAGAGGCCATGGGGGAAAGCCCTTCCAGAATGCTCTAAAGGGGAACTGTGGTCAGTTTTGGCCTGGCTGCTTATCAAAGGTGCCCCACCTAAAATGGCTAAGAGGTAGGGAAAGGATGGACCTAAGGCAGCAAAGAAGATGAAAGAGAAAAAAGGGCTTAAAGGCACAATGCTTGGCACAAACTAGGGAGTTTAAAAATGCTTGTTTCTTTCATTTTATGCATTTAAAAACTTGATTTTTTTAAGGAGTCATAGACCTCATGGAGCTGTCAGAGAAATGCATGTCTGCCCCCCTAGAGCCCCTAATTTCTAATCTGCCTGCTTTACTCGGGGATAAGAAAGTTCATTCTCAGAGGGGTAAAGACAACAAGCATTTATTAAGCACCTACAGTGTGTCAGAAGGGCAGTGTTGGGTACGGGGACCCCAAAAATCCCCTACCTAGAAAAATTAAAAGTCAGAGGTATGGAGGAAGGAACAGAGGTTTTCATTCTCTCTTCCCTCCATGGGAAGAGGGCGGTCCTCTCCATTGAGGATCAGGGAGAGGAAGCCTGTTACAAAAGATAAAACAAGAATTTATACCCTAACACAGTCAAGCCTCCTCCCCCTCCCCCCATCCTTTCTTCCATTGGCTGGGAGGCCACTCTCAGTATCTGTGGAAAACCTTCTCCTAAGGTGAATAACAAAGAAGCCGCCACTATACCCTATTGGCTGGAGTCCTTATTTAGCAAAAACCAACTTGAGGAAGGGGTAGGGGTGAAGAGATTCCTAACATTTCTCAAGGGCTAAAAGGCTGATCAACAGCAAGGGAAGGGGGGAAGGGACTTAGGTTGTGTAATTTCTTAGGAAACCCAGGACTCAGGTCTGTCCACTCTTACAAAAGTCTGTCTCTGGTTTCCAGATAGTTTCTCTCCCTTCTCATTCTGAGGAGTATTCACAGAGGGTGGAGAGAGAGAGAGAGAGAGAGAGAGAGAGAGAGAGAGAGAGAGAGAGACAGAGACAGAGAGACAGAGAGACAGAGACAGAAAGAGAGACAGAGACAGAGAGAGAGAGTGCACCCCACTCAGCAGCTAGGTGGCATAGTAAATAGATGGCCAGGCCTGGAGTCAAGAAAACCCGTGTTCAAATTTGGCCTCAGACACTTACTAGCTGTGTGACCCTGGGCAAGTCACCTAACCTTGTTTGCCTCAGTTTCCTCATCTGTAACATGAACTGGAGAAGAAAATGGAAACCACTCCTCTCTCTTTGCCAAGAAAACCTTAAATGGGGTCATGGAGAGTCAGAGATGATTGAATAACACCTGCAGGGAGTGGTTAGACTCTGGAGCCTCAGATCCCTTCCTATTGTCTTCCTAGAGCACAGTGTCTAATTGTCCTTAGATATTCCTTATCTCCTCAACCGCCCCTCTTTTTTTCTCCCCTTCTGCCCATCACTGAATTCTGGAGGGAGAAATCTGCACTTTGGGCTCTTTTTCTGTCCAGTCTAGGACTGTGGAGAGGGCAGGGGGGGTCTTTGGGGGGGAAGGGATGAGGGAAGAGGGAATGGGGTGTGAGGGAATCAGGAAAAGACTGGGTGAGGAGGAGGGAGCTGGGGAGAGTCAGATGGGGAATATGGGAGGAAACCAGGAAGAGGCTCCCCAGCCAGCTCCTCTCCTACGGTGTTGGGGAGGTGGTGAGGAGAGAGGACAGAGGCAGGCAATCCCTGTCCAGCTGCCCCCAGACCCGGATTCTTACCACTAAGCAGCCTCTGTTCAGCATCTCTGCAGAGCTCAGCCTTGGCTTCTGCAGCTCCAGCATACAATATCCTGTTTTGCGCTTCGACCAAGATCTTGGAAGAAAATGGAAGTGAAAAAAAAAAAGCTATCCTAACAAAACAACGTGTTCTCGGAAATGACCACCCCTGGCTCAGCCCCGGATACATAAAAAGAATGTAAAGGAGGAAACAAGCAGGTGGTAGTTAGAGACTTGAAAATATGACCAACTTAACTTGTTTAGCCTCGGGTAGTGTCATCCGTATGGTACCAGACAGTTTGAAAGACCTGAATTCAAATTCAGCCTCAGACACCCACTAGCTATGTGACCCTGGGCAAGTTGCTTACTTTTGCCTCAGTTTCCTCATCTGTAAGACGAGCTGGAGAAGGAAATGGCAAACTGATTCAGTGTCCTTGCCAAGAAAACCCAAAATGGGGTCAGGAAGAAGTGAGACAGGACTAAGCAACAATAAGAAGAATGTGTACAGAGACAAGAAGAGGTCTTGTCAGATCCAGCATGGGGACTGGGATGAGGAGGAGGGGGAAGGGGAAGAGAAGGCCAATGGGGGGGGGACTCTAACCAGGTGGAAGCTCTGAAGATGGTAACTCTGCATTTTTCATCAGAGGCTTTTCCTGGTTTCTGTTCTAAAGAACACCATCCTTCTTGGAGGCAGGGACTGTCTTTCATATGGAGATAGACATAGATATAGAAATATATGCACACACATACATGTGTGTACATATATGTGTATGTAACTATATACATATGCACATATACGTATGTGTGGGTGTGTGTATATATACATATATATATGTCTATACCTATACACATACAGGCCTATACAGAGATACACATAGACATATACATACATATCCCCACATCTCAAGCAAACAATTAAAGCTCTGGCCAGTTAAAGAAGAAAACTAGCCAGGTGCAATAATGCCAACAGACCCATACATAAAATACAACGTCACTACAAACATGGGCCTATACAACCATTAACAAACATTGCCACAGCATGGACATAATACAAAGCATAACCAGATGAACCTAATAGAGAATAAAGCTATTCTCAACCTGTAGTCATTCAAGTATACAGCAATAAACACATGTAGTCACATTTAGGGCACTTTTCACATGAGAATACCTCTCATTGTCACCTAGAGACAGGTGGAATTTCGCCTTCAGGTTACCTACAACATCCTAACTTCCTCTAGTGACTTCTCTAAGCAGCTGGTTCTCCTATCATTGACTGACTCTGCTCCTGCAGCAGCCCTAGCAGTGGGTGTGGGCTGACCCTCAGATTCAGCCTAGACCTGTGTCTACACCTGGGCAGCAGCCAGCCCAGGTTGGCCATCAGTCTATTCAAGCTCTGTGGGTTGCATCTACCCTCTATGAGTTTCTGCTGCAGTTTGGGGCATGAAAGGAGCTGACTCCAGGTTTAATTCTCCTGCCCTGTAATAATACAAAGAGCTTTCCTTACTGGCTCCATCACTTTAAGGGCCATATCTGGGTCAGAATGTCGTGCACAGCTGCTGATCGCTTTTTCTCAGCCTTTTCCCAAGTGAGTGACTATCATTAGAAAGCCCAACTAACTCTCCTATGGACATGAAGTGGTTGTGATAGTCTTTATAGGACCTCCTTCATTCCATGTGGCTCTTTTGTAACCTGGCTAGCTGCCCAGGCTCTAGATAACCTTGTATGAGTTAGTTGGTCCGCCATCTAAGACCATGGATTATGAAAGCAGTCGTTTCCTTGTCTCTTTCAGATTTAGGAATCTGATGGTACTCTGGGGTGATTAGTCGTGTCTAGTTCTTTGTAACATCAGCCAGGATTTTCTTGGCAAAGATACTGGAATGGTTTGTCATTTCCTACTCCACTCATTTTCAAGATGAGGAAACTGAAGCAAACAAGGTGAAGTGACTTGCCTAGGGTCACACAGCTAGGGAGTATCTGAAGATGGATTTGAACTCAGATCCTCCTGAGTGCCAGGGGTGGGCACTCTATCCACTATGCTGCCTCACTGCCACTACCAATTCCTAGTCTTCTAAGAAAAATGTCCTTTCAGGGCAAGTTGACAGTAGATAATAGTAACCTTTTCACCTTCCAATGGAAAATGATCCATCCCTCATCTCAATATCACAACATTTCCTTTATGCACTTGGCATATCCCATTTTTCCTCTGCCTGTCTTACCACTCCTCTAGATCATGAACTCCAATAATGCAGGAATCCCATCTTAGTTACCGGTGGCCAGTTGTTTGCTACATAGAGGACCCAGCTTCCCTTTGGGATACTTCCCACTTCTCTGGCTCAGAAGCACCACCCAGAAAGTCTGAGCAAGTCTACCTTACACCCCCCATTAGTATATCCACCCTAATTCCTCACAGTTCACAAAGTGGAAGAACAGAAGGCTTAATGAAAGCTTTATTTTAACAGGCATTTAAGCACCCACTACATTGGGGGAAAATTAAATAGTTACTGTTTTCTAGGAGCTTACACTTTACCTAATAATAAATAAATATTCACTTGAGAAATACCAAACCCTAGGAAGCAGCTGGGTTTCCTCTTTCAGTGTCCAACAAATTAAGTTAAAATTCTTTTCCAGAAAAAGTTCCTTTACCCCTAAATAAGGCCCTTTGCAGCATTTCAGACACACAAACCCAAAGTATTCCAGAATTTGGAAGGGAGTTCAATGAACATCTAATCCAACCCATATTGGAAAAAAATGAATCTCCTATATGTCATTCTGCATAGGCAGTCCTGGCTTTCTGTCATTGCTGGGAGACCTCGAAAGAGGCGCATCCTGCCTCTTCCCAAGGTACTCCCTTGGGTTTGGAGTCAGCTCCCACAGTTATAAAGCTTTCCATGCCATCCATTGACCCTACATCTGCCCCTTTACTTGTGATCAAACAACAATTCCAACTCCTGCTTTGAGTGCCAGAAGTCTTCTCACATTCGCACTAAGTTTTCTGTTCCATAGCCTAACCATCTCCAGTTCCTTCCACTCATTGCTATAGGTACGGGCTCAATGCCTCTTGGCTTGCCCCGGATACTCTCCAGTTTTTCCATGGCCTACCTACACTATGGTGCCCAGGACTGAACCCAATCATGCAGATATGTTTTGACCAAAACAGAGCACTATTACTTTCTTATTCCTAGAAGCTGGGGCTCCTGTAATAAAGCCCATGATCTTTAAAACAAACACCAATACCTTTGACATTTACAATTCAATTTGTCATTCCCAAGTTACCTAAAGACAACTTTCCTGGATCTTCAAAGAGAGCATCTCACTGGCACATTCACTGGGTTGTTCCATCAATTATTTCTCAAAACTCCAAATATTTGTGGGGTGACAAATGAGGATCTAAGAAGGTGTTCAGGTCAGACATGAGAAAATATAATTTACCCTGAGCCCTGTTTCATGCCTTAAAGGCAGTTTCATGCACTTTCAAGTCAGCCATTAATGCTTGAAACTAAAGTTTTATTATTATCAAATGTTATTAACAGAAGGGAAGACTTAAGATCTGAAATGAGGAACCGAACTGCTGTGCCATCGGGAGCAAGGACAAAGGAAGAGGGGTTCCTATTGGGCATCCCTCACTGAAGTAGGAAGGATGCAGTTCAGTCTCAGTAGACAGAGAGGAGGGTGGTCTGTGGGCCTTGGGAAGATGTTTTGGGTTCCTAGGTCATAGACTTGAAGCACCAGAGGCCATTGAATCCAATCTTCTCATTTTACAGATGAGGAAACCAAGGCAAAGGGAAAGTAAGTGACTTGTCCAAGGTTACATAGCTCTTAAGGCCAGGAGTAGGATTTATACCCAGTCTCTGTGACTTTAGAGCCAGGATTCTTTCCTATTCTATCAGGTAGGTCACAGCAAAAGGAGGAAGAAGGGTCAATAATGGTCTGTTAATGGGATGCGCTAGAATTTGGCATCAAGAAGGCTCCATCATGGACTGCCACCCATGTTCTTTGCTGGGGATTCCTTGGAATAGCACCTTATTCAACCACAATTGTTAGAGGGAGATGGGACAGCTGGGGGGGGGGTGCCATAGTACATAGAGCGCCCGGCCTGGAGTCAGGAAGACTCATTTTCCTGAGTTCAAATCCAGCCTCAGATACTTCCTAGTTATGTGACCCTGAACAAGTCACTGAACCCTGTCTGCCCCAGTTTCCTCATTTATAAAATGGGCTGGAGAATGAAAAGTAAACCACTCCAGTATCTCTACCAAGAAAACCACAAATGGGGATGGTCACAAAAAGTTAGACAGGGCTGAAAAGTGACTGAACAACAAAACAGGGGATAGAGTCAGAAATGCCCACAGAGGCCTCCTAATTCCATCCATCCTCCAAAAGTATCACCACTGCAACATGCCTATCAAGTGCACCAAACCCCCTCTCCTTTTCCAGCTTAGGAAACTGAGTCCACAGCAGGGTAAATGGCTGCCCAAGGTCACACAGCTCCCCAGTGATGGCAAACCCAGTCCTCCCAGAGCAGTTCTTTCCCCTTTGGGATGCTGTTAGACAGTTGTTTTTTTTTTTTT
>JAQQSW010013787.1:0-12238 GCA_028646575.1 Pseudocheirus occidentalis
TCTCTTTTCATGGTTTTCTTGCATCATTCTCATTTTTCTTCCTAATTTTTCCTCCACTTCTCTTATTTGTTTTTCAAAGTCCTTTTTCAGATTATCTATAGCTTCTGGGCATTCTTCATTTGTCTTGGAAGCATTTGGTGTGGGAGTTCTGACTGTGTTGTCTTCCTCCCGTTCCATGCTTTGATCCTTTTTGTCCACAAAAAAGGATTCTAGAGTTTTATTGCGGTTCTTATTTTGCTTCCTTTTCCTCATGTTGGCCAGTCAATTAATTGGTTGGTTTTTTTAGCTTTGTGAAACTCTGCTTACAGGGGAGAAAGCTCTGTTCCAGATTGCTGGGGTTTTCCCAGCTGCTGGAACTATTAGGGGGTTGTTGCAGCCCCCCCCCCTCAGCTCAAAGCACTCCCAAGGACCACCACCCAAGACCATGATCCACATCCAGGCCGCTCAATGCAAGAGCACTTGACCTTGATCAATTGACTCAGTCCCCCTGTGGGATCCACAGGCCAGGGCCTCTGAAACAGCCAAGGGGGCAGCCGCTGGTTACAGCAGTTCCTGCCCTTCCCCCACTGCTTCCTTGCCCTGTCTGTCGATTGGCCAAACTGCTTTTCCTTCCCCCAATTTAGCTTGAAAGCTTCACTCATTTTCACTGACCTCTAATCATGGCTTAGTAGATGTGAAGATTGCTCGAGGTGCAGTAGATCTTCTCTAAAGCAGACTCACGCTGTGGCTTTGGAGGCTCGGCTTGTCCCGACCGCCCTGGAGCCTGGCTGCATGGTTTCAGGCTGGGTTGGTCTCGGCTCCTGGCCTGCAGGCCTGCAGGATGAGCCCCTCCTGCCCAGCTGACTTTCTCCAATCCCTATTTTTCACGCCTTGCTAGGTGTCGAGTTGCTGGAGGCTGTACATCTTCTCTCTTGTAGACTGGCTGCAGCTCGGCTCCTTTCTACCACCCTGGGCTTGGCCGTGGTTTCGGTTTCAGGCTGGGCTGGCCTTGGCTCGTGTCCTGCCATGATGATCCCCTGCTGCCGAGCTGCCTTCCACAAGAGATGTGTTTTCTGTATTTTTGTGAGTTTGAGAGTCCTAGAATTTGTCCAGAGTCATATTTTATGGGTGTTTAGGGTGGCTGGGTGGGAGCTGTTGGACCTTGCTGCTTCTACGCTGCTGTCTTGGCTCTGCCCCCACAAGTCGAGAATTTCTTGAAAGATGATGTGTAGGTTCTTTTTTTCAGGCTTTCAGGTAGTCCAATAATTTTTAAATTATCTTTCCTGGATCTATTTCCCAGGTCAGTGGTTTTTCCAATGAGATATTTCACATTACCTTCTGTTTTTTCATTTGTTTGAATCTGTTTTATAGTATCTTGATTTCTCATAAAGTCATTAGGTTCTAGTTACTCCAGTCTAATTTTGAAGGAGTTATTCTCTTTAGTGAATTTTTGAAGTTCCTTTTACATCTGGCAAATTTGATTTTTTAAGGCGTTCTTCTCATTGATTTTTTGGGCCTCTTTTCCTATTTGAGTTAGTTTATTTTTTAAGGTAATTTTTTTCTTCAGTGTATTTTTGGGTCTCCTTTAGGAGGCTGTTGACTTGCTTTTCATTATTTTCCTCCATCATTCTCATTTCTCTTCCCAATTTTTCCTCCACTTCTCTTGCTTGATTTTCAGAATCCTTCTTGAGCTCCTCCATGGCCTGTACCCAATTCATATTTTTCTTGGAAGCTTTTGATGCAGGAGTTCTGACCTTGCTATCATTCCCCTATTCCATGCCTTGATCCTTTTTGTCCCCAGAGAAGGATTCTATGGTCTGTTTATGTTTCCTGTGCTTGCTCATATTGCCAACCAATTACTTGACCCTTGAGCTCTTTGCCATGGTAGAACTCTGCCTTCAGAATGGAGAGAGACTTGTCCCAAATTGCTGGGGTTTTTGCAGTTGCTGGAGCTATTAGGAGGGCACTGTCTCTACAGCCTCCAAAAGCTCTGGCTCACTGGTCACACACCCCAGGACCACTGCCCCAGATCCAAGTAGGTCAAAGCAAGAGCAGTTACCCTCTGAATGGTCACTTGATCCCCCTACAATCTGCAGGGCAGGAGCTCCTGAGGCAGCCATGTGGCACTGCACCTCTGCCTGCTTCTCCGGGGGCAGCAGCCAGATCGTGCTCTTGCATCCTCCCCCTTCAACAAAGGTCCACACTGACCTTTTACTTTGGTGTTTATGGATTGAGAGGTCTGGAAACTGCCACAGCTGCTGGTGATTCATTCTCCTACAGTCCGCTTAGCTGATGCTGGTTGGGGCTGCCCTGGGGCTGGAGTCACATAGATCCTTGGGGACTGCTCTGGGCTCCCAGCGTGCTGCAATAATAGCCCTTGTCTGTTGGCCTGCTGGCTGTCTTCAGTGGGAGATTTGTTTCTCTCTGTCACTTTGTGTGTTCTGTAGCTTTAAAATCCGTTTAGTCATTTTTTTTTTATAAGTATTGGAATTGTTTGGAGCTGGAGCTCACGCCAAGTTTGTACTTTCACTTCACCATCTTGGCTCTGCCCCTATAGTATTCTTGAAAGCATTTATCCAGCCTTGAGTATCGATGTTGTCAGGGAATTTAGTGTCTCATGAAGTATTCAACAGCTAGCAATTATATATAGTGCTTTAAAGTTTTCAAAGTGCTTTCCATGAATGATCCCATTTGATTGTCACAAAAAATCCTGTGGTGTAGGTGTTATTATATCCGTTTTACAGAGGGGGAACCTTGGACTGAGATTGCTTAGTTAGCTTGCCTGTGGTCACACAGATAGTAAGTGTCAGAAGTGAAATTTAAATTCAGGTCTTCCTGAGTCCAAATCCAGTACTCTATGCACTATGCCAACTAGCTGTCTATGTTCTTAGACGGTTTCCATTAACCAAACTTTGTGTCCTATTGGCAACTTTTACCTATTGGCCCTTCTATTAATTTTAGATAGATGGTGCATTTATTAAGCACTTACTCTATGCTAGGAACTGTACCAAACCGTGGGAATACAAATAGAAGAAAACAAAATGTTCCCAACTCTCAACGAACTTACCTATTCATAGGAAAAGAGACTACATAAAGGGCAGTCTGAAAGATAGGGTAGGGTGGGATAAGGAAGGGTCCCCTCGTGGGGAGGGCAGCTGTTGAGGAAGTGGAACTGTCTAGAGATTAAGGGAGCTGGAAATGATTTGAGCATGGATGGGATCTTCAAGAAATGGTGGTTTCTGCCAGGGACTCAACAGTCAGGAGAGCAGGGCTTGTTTTCCCTATGGAGTCAAGCAGAATAAGCATTCCACATAACAGCCCTTTGGGTTAAAGGCCACTATAATTTTGGATAATGAACATTTTACTACTTGGGTATTTACTTCATGCCATCTGTAAAGTATAATGGCCTATTTGCCCTGCCAAGGAGTTGTGAAATTAACTGAGTCAGCATTTGCAAGAACATTTGGGAGTCTCAGATTGTGTAGATGCTATAGGATCATGGTTTGAAAAGCTTACATTCTGGGGCATCTAGGTGGTGCAGTGAATAGAGTGCGGCCCTGGAGTCAGGAGGACCTGAGTTCAAATTTGATCTTAGACACTTGACATACTTAGTAGCTGTGTGACTTTGGGCAAGTCACTTAACCCCAATTGCCTTGCCTTCCCCCTCAAAAAAAAATCCAGACAAACTTACATTCATTTACATGTATATGTATATGTGTGTGCATATATATATATATATATGATATTTTTGTGTAATATTCATGTTTCCAGAAAGGTGTTTGTAAATTTATTTTTTTTAATTGAACCCAATTGTAGCTATTCTAGGGGAACTTACTATCAGCTTGCAATAATTTGTAGGTTAAAAAAAAAAGATCTGTGATTTCACAGTTGTAGGCATCTCCTCCACTGCAGTGTTTCAGTACCTTTGAAAACAATTGCATGAGTTGTTGGGGTCAAAGGAAAAACTGTCACCTGGTGATAAGTCATCTGGTAATTTGCACATTGTTGGGATTGTAATTCTTTTCCTGGGAATGTATGCTGAGCCTTCTGAGCTTGGTAGAACCTGCTAGAACTCAGGCTATGATGCTATAAACTTTGAGAACCCTGGGTCACCTTCATCCCATACAGACACTGATGCAGCAATGTGACAAAATACAGAGAACACTGAACCTGGAGTTAGGATGACCCGAGTTCCAATTGGAAGCTTCCTCTGGTTGCTTAAACCTGGGCAAGTCACTTAAACTCTGTCTGCTTCAGTTTCCTTAAATGGAGATAATAATCACACCCACCTCCCAGGATTATTTTGAGGATCAAATGAGGTAATATTTGTAAAGCACTTTGTAAATCATAAAATGCTACAAAAATATTAGTTATTGCTATGATACCAAGAGGGAGCATTGAAATAAGACTTCAGTGGAAGTGTATGACAAATAATTACCTCCTAATTTTTTTTTTAGTTTGAATTTTTGCATATTGGGTCACTTGAAAGTGAGAGTACACTTGTATTGTGCTAGTATTTTCAGTAAGTTTATGTTGTGTTGTACAGATCACAGGACACTAGAAAAAATTTTGAAATATAGGGCATCTTTTGTCTTTTTTTGGTTAAAGTTATACTTACCTGTCAATCCTCTATTCCTCTGAAAATAATGTTTTAAAGGTTTCTAACATACTATCTGTGAGTTGAAGATTTTCCTTGTTTTCTAATGCTGGCCCTTTTCCAGAAGCAGAGTGATTGATTTAAACATGATCTAAATCAGAGAAGCAAAAGTTCATATTATAATCATTTTCTCATCTTTAAACTCAGATATTTCTTTTTCGTTTTTGAGTCATTACTCCTTGATATATAGGGTAGCTAGATGATTTTCTGAAGAGTATATAATTTTGCAGAAATTCATTTTCCTGCTGACAGTGAATTCCAGATGGAATGAGGTCAAAACTGGGCCAAGAGTGAGTTCAAAGGGAGAAGTGGTTTTGTCACAGCCTCTCTTCCTAGTCCTGCCTCCTATCTCCCCTGTTTTGTTCCATTCCCCCATCCTTTCAGATTGTCCTCCTTGTCAACATTGCTGTCTGGTTAAGTTACCACAGATGAAGATCCCCTTGGAGCTGGGAAAAAGAACTTCCTGACTCCCAGCTGATTGCTTCATTCTGTTCCTGTCTGCTTGGAGCGTGAGCCGTGTACCCTTTAAAAATGAGAGTTCTTATTAGTATGTTGGCATTTAGAGCTAGAAGAGACCATTGAATCCAACCCCCTCATGTTAACAGATGAGGAAGCTTAAACAGACATAGACTACTTTGTGACTTTCTCAGGAACACACAGCTAGTAAAGTTCTCAGGCCACATTTGAACTCAGGTTTTCTTGACTTCAAACCTAGAACTCTATCCATTGTACCGCCTGTTTAAACCCAATCTTCCCTTCTACAAGAAGCATTTTTCTCAGCCTTCTTAATGCTAGTGCCTTTCCTTTGTTGATTATCTCCCATTTATCCTGTATGTATCCTATATGTACAGAGGTGTTTGCATGTTGTCTCCCCTAGTAGACTGTGAGCTCCTTGAGAGCAGGGAATATTTTTTGCTTTTCTTTGTATCCCTAGTACTTAGCACAATGCCTTGCACCTAATAGGAGCTTAATAAATGCTTGTTGATTAACTGATTCCTGGTTGCTAGGGGCCAAGGGATTTTTCTGACTCTTGTATGCATAGAAAGAGATAGAATTAACTTGGCTTGGCTTCTCCTGCCTTGGTCTTATCCAGTTCTGGCTTGCTGATCTTCTCAGGCAGGTGCATGTTGGCTGAGAGGGAAAGGGAGGAAATCTGGTGCAGGAGGATGGGGGTGAAGAGATAGTGTAGACATGGCTTACAGATTAGTGTTGTCTGGCCACCATTTCATTTGATTTTTAATTCCTCTGTTGCCCTGGTTTATCTTCAAAGCATATAATTGTCTACCAGAAAATAAGCTATGGAGGTTATGTATCCCAGAGTTTAAGGTACTTTTCAGAACACAGTAAATTAAAATTAGAAAGCTCTAAAAAGGAGACTCAGGCAAGACACTAGGAGATGTGTTAGGCTCTCTGATGCTTTTTGACATAGTGCTGAGTAATGTATCTTCTAACTAGGTCACAAGAAACAAAGTAATGCCCCGTAGAACCCTCTTCCCTCAGTAACTTTTAAAGAAGTAATCTTTGATGCTAACTACCACTGAAATAAGTGCCCATGACATTGACAGCAGCACAAAACCTGCTTATATGCTCAGAGGGTACTCATTTTTAGGACCGTCTTTGATCCCAGAGCTTCAAGATAGTCAGTCTGTTTTTGCTTCTGCTGGAGAGCAGATAATCACCAAGACCCCCTCATGTTGACAAGGAGAAAGATGAGGTGCTAATTAGCATAATCTAGTGCTGCTTTGAATTTAATTTGATTTATCGAATGGTTATCAGAATTACTTGTGAAGAAAAATCAAGAAAACAGCAAAAATAGAGTTATGAGGGGAAAAATCTTACTTTTCATAAGGTAGAGGTAAATTTATAACGGAATAAAAAAGATAACTAAGGGAGGTTATAAATGATAATAGAAATAACTGACACATAGTGCCTTAGGTTTGCCAAAGAAAGAGGAAGGCTGAGAAACCCCCTACTCCTGTTGTTCTTGGTCTTCCTAACTCCTGGCATTACCAGAAGAGTTCTTAAACTCTGGGATCAAACCCTGGTCTAAAAATATACTCCATTCCAAGTACTTTAAAATTTTATTTAGATTAGGGAAGTGTAAGGGTAGAGCTCATTAAGTAATTATGTTGGTATGGAAACATTAATCCTGTGCAACCATTTGTCTTCACAGGACCAAAAGTTTTCTTTTTTTTTCTTCTCCTGCCAGGAAAAAAAAAATCCTGTTTGATTTTATGAAAGATATTAGAAAGTGCTTTATTATATTAGAGAGTACTATATAGAGCTAACTTGATACAGATATTAATGAATACTATGTGGCTTTGATATGACTAATATCACTATTTTAGACAATTCATAAATTTAGTGAAAATGATGTTTTATGGTCACAGCAAAAAACAAAAAGGACAAAGGTAAGGACAATTTTGCTTACTTCCTTCTCTGAATTTTAATCCATGTTGATGTCAATCTTTAATAAGTAAAAATCATTTTGGAAGGTTATTTCAGCTAAAGGCATGTGTATTTTTAGGTAGAAGCAATTTTACTTGATTAAGTTGGGCCTTTTCTAAGTGAGGGGTTATTATCTCTATTATTTCATTGTAAAGGGGAATATTTGGAAAATTCATTTGTATCATTAGCTAATTTTCCTTTCTTGATAACATACTGTAAATGAATTGCACCATAAGACAAATGATAATAGAATGAACTTATATGAGGCTTTGCCAAGCAATTAATAGAAGCCCACTCCAAAAAAGATCACGGTCTTGTCCCTTTTGAGCCCACAGTCTTTTAAAAAAAATTTAGTATTTTATTTTTCCTCAGTTACATGTAAAAACAAATTTTAACATTCATTTTTAAAGCTTTGAGTTCTCAGTTCTTTCCCTTCCTCTCTCTCTGTCTCACCCCCATTGAGAAGGCAAGCAGTTTGACATAGATGATACATGTGTAGTCATGTAAAACATTTCTATAGTAATCATGTTGTGAAAGAAAACATAGACAAAAAAAAATTCAAGGAAAGTAAAGTAAAAATGAGTGTGCTTCACTCTGTATTCGGACACCATCAGTTCTTTCTCAGGGGATGGATAGCATTCTTTGTCATAAGTCCTCCAGAGTTGTCTTGGATCTTTGTATTTCTGAGAATAGCAAAGTCATTCGCTTACAGTCTTACACCATTGCTGTTAAATCTGTACATAGTACATGTCACTTTGTGTCAGCACAGATAAGTCTTTCCAGGTTTTTCTGAGAGCACCCTTCAGCCCACATTCTTGAGAAACTTTGTGTTGATACTTCTGTCTTCTACAACCAATTTGACCTGTCCAAAAGTGAAGTAAGGGTGAATGCTGATTATAAGATGATTAATCGCTGTAGATGTTAAATTAAGAAAATTATATTTCCCTATTAAGGATAAAACTTTTATAGAGAAATTGAAGTATCTTAATTATTAAGCTACCCCTTGAAAAATCTTGTCAAGGAGCAAAGTCAGTGAGAAACAAATATTTGATTAACCACAATCTTTAGATGCTTCAAATTGGCAGAAGGTCCCAATATCTGAAAAGTTAACTTTAAGTAATTTGTGGTGCTGAACAAAGTTGTTCATATAGCAGTTTATTTTTCTATATGACATGTATGTTTATTAACCATATTTATGACTCCTTTTTGGGTATAGTCTGGTATCATAAATGTGGCTAATAAATAAGCATGAGTAAACATCCTGTAAGAGACAGTTAGGTGGCTACATAGCTAGATAGTAGGCTTGGAGTTTGGAAGACCTGAATTCAAATCCAGTCTCAGACACTGCTAGCCACGTGACACTGGGTAAGTCATATAACCTCATTTTTCCTCATCCACTGAAGAAGGAAATGGCAAACCACTCCCAGTATCTTTACCAAGAAAACTCCATGGATAGCATTGGTGTGCTATTGTCCATGAGGTCAGGAAGAACTGGGCACAACTGAAAGGCTCTACAACAACAGCAACCAATACCACCACCATCCTATATCAGATACACTGACACCAAAATTGAAGTCGTCAGAAGCAGGACTTTAACCGGAGATCCAATACTGGGTTGGCAGGCTTTCCTTCTGAATACTTAAGTTCTGGTTTAGATTGTGCGGCTGCCTTCTTCATACTCGGAGTTGGTTTCACCCTTTCCCTTTTCTTTTTGCAGAACCAGGGAGTTGCTTCTGTCTGTCTTACTGAGATCAGTGAACAGGGTGACTTACTAGTCTAGATAAGTTGAAAGAAATGCAGAGCCTGATAATAAAACAGAAGGCAGCATGGCATAGTGGTAGAAAGCCTGCCTTGAAGCTAGAAAGACTTAGGCTGTGGTTCCACTTCTTACACATCCTGACTGGGTGACTCTGGGTAAATTACTTAACCTTTTAGTGCTTTAGGCAGCTCTGCTAAGACTTTTAGTTACATAAAAGGTACCAACCTGCATTGGTAGAGGGAATTCTCTCACCTGGGACTTCTCTGTACTAATGAAGTTACAAGTCTTGTCCCTATTCCCCCAATGATGCAAGAATAACTATATCTTATGCTGTTTCAACCTCACAGTAACCCTATGGTGAAGTATTAGAGATGTCTCAAGTATTCTGTATCATCTCCACTTTAAAGATGGAGAAACTGAGGCTGAAAAGGTTATGTTACCCCTCCAGGATCACGTAGTGAGGTGGCATACAACCCAGGACTTCTTGATCACAGTGATCTCCAAAATGAGGAGGGGAATCCTGGAATTACCCCAGGTTTTGAGAGGCTTGATCTTCAAGAAGAGGATGGGAATAGGGTTCGATTCTCCCTCTGCCTTCCCTGCTTTCTACTCTCTTCTTCCCTTCCCTGGAGCCAGCTTGTCTCCAATGACCCTTTATATACTTACCTTCTTTTCCCTTTCCTCATTTTAGCCTACTAGGGGATGTGCTGGGCTTGGGCACTTCAGTATGCAAAATTCCCCCTGAAAGTCAATCCAGCAGATTCCCAGTGGTATAGGGGAAGGTGCTTCTGTCCCCTAAGAATTAAAAAACAAAACAAAACAAAACCAACAACCAGCTCTACCATAGTACAGTGAAAAGAGCATTAAATCAAAGGACTTGGTTCAAATCCTGCCTCTAATTTACTATCTATGTGACTTCAGGAAACTCATGTAACTTCCCTAACCTGAGAGGCTTGGATTGTATAGCTTCTGAGGGCCCCTCCAGGTGATAGGCAAATCATATAACCCCTTTTAATCTCAGTTTCCTTATTCATAAAAAGGGGATAATGACATCTATATTACTGATACCTGAAATTCTCCAAATAAAGATTATTTTGGCTAAAGGCTTCCTGTCTCTGTTAAAATGCAAATTGACTTGACAGTGCTAACAGCCTGGATATAGTAGATAGTAGTCCTGGGGAAGGAGGCTAAGGGAGAGGAAGGGAACAAGGGTTTCTATAGCACCTACTACATGCCAGGCACTGTGCCAGCTGCTTTACACATGTTATCTTATTTGAGCCTCACAACAACCTTCTGAGGCAGATGCTGGTATTATCTCCATTTGACAGTTGAGGAAACTGAGGCAAAGAGAGGTTAGACTTAACCAGGGTCACACAGCTAGTATGTGATGCCAAATTTGAATTCAGATTTTCCTAACTCCAAGCCTAAATCTCTATCCATTTGGGAACAATTACCTCAAGTCAAGGTTCTTCATCGACTGTCTGGCTTCCTTTTTAGTTTTAGTTTAGTTTAGTTTTGTTTTCTGACATATCATGCTTCTTACCTGTAGCTATACTCCAATGTTCTGTCCTGGGTTCTGTTCTGGGTCCTGTTTCTTTCTCTATGCTCTCATTTGATGACTTTATCATATCCTAGATACATAAATCTGGGTATCATCAGCAGAGGGCATGTATCTGTCTATCTTTCTGTCTGTCTATCTTTCTGTCTGTCTGTCTGTCTGTCTGTCTCTCTCTCTCTCTCTCTCTCTCTCTCTCCCTCTCTCTCTCTCTCTCTCTATCTACCTATCTACCTACCTATCTATCCATCTATCTATGCATTTAGTTGTAGTCTCTTTCTCTCTCTCTCTGAGTTTTAGTCCTGTATTACCAACTGCTAGCACTTCAAATGGAATGACTTATTGCTATTTCCATCTCAACCTATCTAAAACAGAATTCTTTCCATCCAAACCCAAACTTCTTTTGATTTTAAAACATCTTTTCAGTCTCCCAGCTGCCCCTAAATCCTCAGCCTTTTCATTATTCTCAATTCCTTGCTCTTCCCTCACTTCTTATATATAATGATGTGCCTTCACAGTATTTGTAGCATATGTTCCCCTCTCACTATTCACATAGCCACACAACCACCACTTTAGTTCAGGCATTCATTGCTTCTTGCCTGGATTATTGCAATAGCCTTCTAATTTATTGGTCCCTTTGCCTCAAGTCTCTACCTACTCCAGTCCATCTACCATACAGCTGCCAAAATAATTCTTCCTAAGACCAGGTCTAACTATATTACTCCCTTACTCAATAATACCAGTGTCTTCCTGTTGCCTTTAAGATAAAATATGTGTTTTTCTCCTTTCCCTTGCCCCTCATTTTATTTTATGTTATGCCTTTGAAAAAAAAAGAAAATATGTTTCTTGTAAGCAACAGATCCTGGGGCTTTTCTTATCCAATCTGTCACTTTGAAAAGCAATTTAATGGATTTCTTAATCCATTTAAATGTAAAGTTATGAGAGCTTTATATTTTCTTCCATTTGTCTCCAATAGTATCTTTTACTTTCAAATTAAGATTTACCCCCTCCCTTTCCTCTGTAGATACTGTACTGTGTCTCCTTAGTTATTTTAGCTTCATCTATTTTATTTTATTTTTCCAGTTTATTTATTTATTTTTAGTTTTCAGCATTCATTTCCACAAGATTTTGAGTTACAAATTTTTCTCTCCCTGTCTCTCCCCTACCCCCACCCCCATCCCAAAATAGCAAACCTACTGAATACCCCTTCCCCCAATCTGTGCTCTCTTATATCCTCCCCTTTTCCCTTCCCCCCCCAACTTTCTGGTAGGGCAAGACAGATTTCTGTACCCCAGTGCCTGTATATCTTCTTTCCCAGTTGCATGTAACATGCATTAACATTTGTTTTTTGAAACTTTGAGTTCCAGAGTCTTTCCCTTCTTCCCTCCTCACCCATCCCTACTGTGAAGACAAGCCATTCAACAAAGGTTGTACATATGTAGTTATGCAAAATATTTCCATAGTAGTTATATTGTGGAATACTAACTATATTTCTCTCCATCCCATCTCACTCCCACTTATTCTGTTTTCTACTTTTACCCTGTACCTTTTCAAAAGGGTTCGCTTCTAACTACCCTCTCCCCTAATCTTCCCTCCCTTCTGTCATCCCCTGCCCCCACTCTTTGTTTCCTTTTCCCCTGTAGGGTAAGATACCCAATTGAATGTGTATGTTACTCCCTCCTTAAGCCAAATTCAGTGAGAGTAAGGTTGACCTATTCCCTTTCACCTTCCTGCCCCTCCCCTCCATTGTAACTGTTCTTTTGCTTCTTTTATATGAGATAATTTACCCTAAACTATCTCTCCCTTTCTTTTTCTCCCAGTATATATATATATATATATA
>JAQQSW010013788.1:0-12238 GCA_028646575.1 Pseudocheirus occidentalis
CTGATGTATATTGGGCTTTATTATTTATCAAGTATTTAAAATATCTTGTCTTATTTGACCGTCACAAAAGCGAAGTTAACAAGCATTTATTAAGTACCTGCTGTGTGCCACACTCTGTATTAAGTGCTGAAAATATAAACATAGTCAAAGAGAATATTATCACCAATGGATAAATGGGGAGGCTGAGATATGGAGATGTTAAATGACTTGCTCAAGGTTGAGTCGATATTAAGCTTCAGATCTGGGATTCAAACACAGAGTTCTACTAACTTCAAATCAAGCACAATGTAGCTCATTAAGAAATGTGACAGGAAGGCATGTGTTTGTGAGTGTGGAGTTTCAAATGAAAAAAATGTAGAGGAAGCTATGGCTATATTAGAGAACAGTTGAATATTAAAGAGTCTCCCCCCTTTCCCCAGTATATCAAAGCAAATTCACAAATGTACTCTCCTGAAAAGGTCTAGGAAATAAAATTTTAATATACTAATCCTCCCTGATTATTAAATTCATCAATGTAAGAAAATCACTTTATTTTTTTCTATTGTTCTTTATAGCCAAAGTTATATTTAAAGTGTTTGGAAAGGGAGAAAAAAAGTATTGGATACTTTTTAAATAGTCTGTCTAAGAAATAGCTTTGAAAGAGCTATTGAAAAAATTATGTTAAAGAGACCATTTGGGACATCTACTAAAACACGCTCATTAACTCTCTTGAATAGCATAAAGGCAAGGAGAGATCCCTGGGGGACTCCCCTAAAGACTTCCCTGCAAGTTAACATCTACCACTTAATGGTCTTAATGTCCAACTGAGTCTAATCATTCAACCAGTTTTGGGTCTGCATAACTGTGTTATCATCTAATCCATATTTCCACAAAGATAACATAAAGACTTTGCCAGATGCCTTTCTAAAATTCAGGTATATTATGTTTATGGAATCCCCAGACCTACCATTCTATTATCCTTTTTAAAAAAAGACAGAGAGAGCTCATTTCACATGGCCATTCACATCTTATTCCCTACCCCATACTTTAAAATTCCTCCACATCTTTGGCCATCCTCTTCACCTTCACTTCTATCTCTGACAGAATTGACACTGATCCTTGCCTGGGGCATCTAGCCAATTCTCAAGTTTTTCGTAGATCATAAATAGTGACTCAGCAACTACAGCCACCCATTCTCTCTGTACTTTATCATATAGTTAATCCAGGTACTTTAAAAGAAAAGAATGAACACAAATTTATCACATAAAGACAAGCAGTTTTAAGCATCTGCTAAAGAACATTTTACTTCATGTTGGGGAATGGGATGAAATATACTAACAAGAACAACAATAATAGCAAAGGTATAGTTTAGATAAGACACATTATCTGTCTTCATAGAAATTGTAGTCTAAAAGGTAGATATAACACAGACACTGATACATATAATACATTTGTGTGATTAGTGAATGACAGGGGCAAAAAACAAAGTGCTATGTGACATCTGACAGGGAAAGTTATTAGTAACCAGGGAAATTGGGGAAGCTTCCCTGGAGGAAATGTTGTTTGAGCTGGTATTTATAGAATACACACAATGAAGGTAAAATAACATCATAAGCAAACATGGAGAAATGAGTGTGAAGTATGTATATTCCTCTTCCCCCATCTAGTACTAAGACATACAAGTAATCCAATTTGATTGGAGAATAAAATGCATAGAGAAGAATAATATGAAGTCGATTATAATAAAATGAAATAAAACTGGAAAAGTGAAGGCCTTAAATATCAGGCAAAAGGGTTTGAACTTTATTTGGTAGGCAAAGGGGATCTACCAAAGCTTTTTTTAGATGACTGGTGACATAGAGTTCTATGTAGGAGAAAATTATTCTATCAGTGGTATGAAAGGAAGGTTGGAAAGGGAAAAATGTGAAAATAGAAAGACTCATCAGGAGGCTATTTTAATAGTCCAGTCTTTGGTATAGAATTAGTGACAGAAAAAATAGATAGAAGAGATAATGCAAGAGTGGAACTGAAAGTACTGAAACAGAAAAACACAAGGGAAGAGGAATAAAAAATCCTAAGTTTATGAACATGGGAAATATTGAGTGGTGGTACCACAGAGAGAGAAAAAAAGTAACGTCATAAGGAGATTTAAGAAGAAAGATGATAGATGATGAGTTCAGTTCAGTCTGGGAAATGCAGAATTTGAGATACGTATAGAAATCCAGATAGAGATGTCCTATAGATAGGTAGATATGATTCTAGAGCTCAGAAGTGAGGTTAAGACAGGAAAGACAGATTTAGGAGTCAATTATGTAGAGGTAGCAATTAAAGCCATGAAAGTAAAGGGCATTCCTAAGACAGAAAGTACAAAAAAGGACAAGAACACTTGAAGAACACCTACAATCACATCTAGAAGAGAATGAGGAGCTAGAAAATGAGGGCAGAGAAAAAGTAGTTAGAAAAGTAGGAAAAAAATAAAGAAAGGTGATGCCCCATAAATAGTATACTCAGGTACCCAGTGTTCCCAGTTTCCCTTCAGCAAACTCTGCCTCACAATGTCTTATTTCCTTCTGAGGATATTTGTGTAGGCTCAAGAAGGATCATTTTAGTGATTTGCCAAAATGACTAACACAAAAGGAAAGAGAAGAGGGACATAATCGATGTTCTCAAAGAAAGACCTTTCACAAACATGTGTAATATGTGAATCTACAAGAAGGATGATATTATTTATATCAAGGGAACAGTCACAGTTCAGTAGGGAATCACCCATACATTTTACCATGGCAAGATGGGACAGGTCTATAATGTTACTCAGCTTAATGTGGGCACTGTTATAAATAAAGTTAAGGGTAAGATTCTAGCCAAGAGAATTAATGAGTGAATTGAACATGTTGCTCACTCTAAAATATAATTTTCTAAAACACATAAAGAAAAATAATCAAAAGCACTCTTGAGTTCAAATGATATATCTCCCTACTCCACCTAGAGAAGTGCCGTTTTTAAAGCACACCAAGCTTTAACCAATCCCCTGTGAATTCACAACATATAATTATAAAATAATAAAGATTTTGGATGGGGGGGGAGAAGAGCCAAGAGAGTGTACTATCTTTAAAGTCAAAGAAAAAGAGAAGATCCAGTAAGAAATGCGTAACAATAGGTTCTTCAGAAACTTCAATATTAAGAGGGATAAGTACTGAAAGACTTTAGATTTCATGATCAGGAACTAGTTGGTGACTTCCCCAAGAGTGTAGATGCCATGGAATGTTGAAGATAGAAGCCTAATTTTATGGACTTGCAGAGAATATATGTGTGTGTGTGTATGTGTGTGTATGTATGTATGTACATATATATGTATGTATATGTATATGTACGTATGTATGTATTAAGAAAGTGGAGGCAACAAGCCTAGATAACTTTTTCAAGTCTAGAAAGTAAAGGGGTAAGAGAGTTGAGACAGAACTGTACTAGAAGGGCTAAGACTTTATATGATTAGGGAGGCTGAATATATTTTTAGAGTTGTGAGATAAAAACCACCCACTAATTGGAGATCAGATTGCTCAAATTAGATAATAGTCTTGATGGGAGTCAACTTCTGCAAAACAGGATAACGTGTTTCAGGTGCATGGATTCATAATTCAGATAAACATAGAAGGGAGGCAGAAATTGGGATGTATACGTCAAAACTCCTGAATATAGAAATTAAGACAGCTTGTAGTTGCTGAAATAAGGAGGAATGAACAGGCAATTGCAAAGGCAAGCCAGGAAAGTAAGGGTCACCTAAAAGTCATTTATGTTGAGCTGACTTCGACAGTTAGAAACACCCTCCTTGGCACAGCTTTAAAAATGAAACATCTTCTGGTTACAGAAGCAAAGGAGAAAAACTGCAATACATTCTCCCTCTCATAAAGCTTAACCTTCCTTGGCTCTAAAAAAGTGGAACAGCTTGCAAGGGAAAGATACCAACCTCATGTTAGGAAAAAATAAAAACTTTCTTCGTAAGATTAAGTCAGGAAGGGACCTCAAAGATCCAACTCTTCATTTTACAAATGAGGACCCTGGGATGGAGAGAGATCAAATGACTTGACCAAGACAATATAGTTAGTAACTTGAGTTTGTGTTCCCTTCCTTCAAGCCTAATAATAATGAAAGCTAACATTTATATAATGCTTTAAGTTTTACAAAACATTTTACATATATTATCGTATTTGATGCTCACCACAAAGCTGTCAGAGGTGCTATTATCATCCCCATTATACAGATGAGGAAATTGTCGCTGAGAAAATTAAGGGTCTTGTCTGGGAAACTCAGCTAGTGTCTAAGGCAGAATTCAAACTCAGACCTTCCTTACTCCAAACCCAGGGGTCTATCTATCCACTATACCACCTAACTGCCAGTCTAACAAAGGTCAGTTTTCACAATGAAAGTATTTAATCTAAGCAACTTTCTATAGCAAGCACATGGAAAGACCCCACTGGAGAGGAAGAGATTAAAGTTACATGAGAGAAAAGGAACTTCTTCTAGACCTAGATTACAGAGGAAATTAGAGGAAATGGGATCAAGATTATAGATAGAAGGATCAGTCTTAGATCAGAAGGATCAAGAGTCAGGATACTTCTTTTTGTAACTAGAGGTAGCAACTGACAATAAGAGCTTTTGAGGAATGCAGACGGTAGATGAGGGAGTTTATATTGTATGCCCTCAACCTACATCATGGAAGAGGCTAGGTCTAGTATCTTGCACAAAATAAAAACTAAATAAATTCTTATTGAACTGAGGCAGCCATGGTGGGATAGAAAGAAGGCTAGATTTGGAGCCAGACTATTTGAGTTCAAAAACTCATTCTGCTACTTACTACCTATGGAACTTAGAGCAAGACTTGGTTTCCCCTACTTTAAAGTTAAAGATTAGACCTCTCATATTCCTTCTAGTTCTAAAACTGTTACAAATTTAATTGAATCGCATAATGTTAAGCTTCAGGAGTACCAATATTTCAATAAATGTGCACCCTCACTGATTTTTTTCTTAAGGGAATGTATCCCTCTGGTAAACAAAAGGTCATGAAATGCTTCCAGGAGTTACAGCTTACATTGAAAGATACCAATTCCATGTTAAAAAAAAAAAAACTTTATTCATAAGATTAAATCACAAAAGGATCTCAAAGATTCAAATCTTCATTTTACAAATGAGGACCCTGGGATGGAGAGAGATCAAATGACTTGCCCAAGACTATATAGTAAAGTAGCAGAGTGAATAACTCACTCTAAATCTGGAGCTTTTTCCACCAGCTTTATTGGACTTCTAGTTTTTTCTTGGGTTGGCACAGCAATCTATTTTGGAGCTAAATTACTTTTGGGACCTGCTATGGCTTTAAATTATGTCAGGGTGTCCAAAAACTTTGACTCAATGAGGACTCAAAAGCCTCAAAATACTTTGCCTAACTGCTGATTTAGACCAGACACGAGGTGTTTCAAAGCCCTTTCCCCATGTGACTCATCATAATGTCAACACTAATGATAAGCTAAGACAGTCTTCTGCTGAGATGCAAAGAAGAAACACAAGCTCCATTTAACATCACTTATGCATTCATCACTCATCATATAATATATCTGAATTAAGTCAAATGAGAGGTTCAGTATTGGCTTACAACGAAAAGCCTATCCATTGGTTTAACTGTGGATGACAATAGCACCAACAAAAAGATGACATTGATAGATGGCACCTCTCTGTTTGCTCACTTTGGGATTTGCTTGCCACTCGAAGTTGATTATCACACTCATTCATTGAAGGTTAAAAAAATTCATGTTCACTTTAAGTGTTTTGACATAGCTCCCTTATAATGGGCTTCAACAAAACAGAGGAAAATAAGCTTCTATACAACCAGGACATTGCCCTTGAAGAGAAATACTGCTTTTTATTAGTACTAAATGTTATCAGAGTGAAAAAAGGAAAAGCTATAAAGCTATATACTGCAGCTGGGCCTCATGTCAGCCTCATCATATTTCTTATGTCCTTGTAAGTGTATCATGACAAATAGAAATTCAAATATAGATAAATGTAATTGAGGGAAATGCAGATATTTAAAATGCAATCACAGGAAAAAAATGTCACAAATTTCAGATGTACTTTCATTATGACTTCAGAAAACTATTCTTGATCAAACTAAAAACCAAGAAAACAATATGTCCCACCCTCTCTAAGCTCTGTGCCATTGATGGAATACTAATAAAGCTTCTCCCAGCTCCAATATTCTAACTTCCTTATGGGCCCCACTGAACATCAGGACCACTGCCCCTGCCTAGCCACTCACTCCCCCCACCATACATCCTAACTTCTTCTTATATGCCTCACCACTCACTAGAACAACAGGTACATCCATGAACTCATTTTTCTCACAAAAATAGCAGATGGGTCCATGTGATCCCAGTCACTCCCTCTAGCTAGCCACTGCCCCCAAACCCATTTTTCATATATCCCACAGAAACAGCAGGTGTGTCCATGCACTCAAACACAATGACATTAATGTAGTCTCAGACAGGATCACAATACTCAGCCAATCAGAAAGCAGTACCATCATGATGCCCAAACAGGATGTGAACCCCAAAACAACAGAAAGGACTTTCCCTAAGCAGGTACCTGGGCAGTAATAGCAAAAGCCATCCTTTAAGTGAACTTATGATGTACAGAGGCTTATTATAATATCATCATACATACATAACCCCCCTAAATGGGTTTTTACTTATGCATTGTGGGTAATCACATGTACAGCTCCACTGTGGCTGGGACCCCTCCCCTATTATCTAAGCCCTCAACAAACCCCTCCTGTCCTTCTAATATTCATAATTTATGTTATGTAATTGCATCTTTACCCTACAAAAATCCATATTGTTTTTTCTGAAGTTGCTGATTCCTCTCAGAACTCAGTCCACTTCATGAGAGGCATCAATCTCAATAAACGCCCATACTTAGATTGGAGGTGGTCTGATTTTGAATTTTTGAGATGGTTCCACCACAACACATCATGGAACTGCAACACCATTACCCATCTCTAGTACAAACTCCCTACCTACTCTACCCCAACAACTCTATTGCAGGCCCTTCTCTTCCTTGGAGGCCCAACTAGGGTGCCTTTTCTTGAAGCCCTGTTCTCTTTAGTGAAAGTGCTCTCCCTCTTGAAATTTATGGCACTTTTTTTTTCTGGACTCCTTCTTCATACTTTCTCATTAGAGTTACTTTTATACCTGTGTTTCCAATATCACATTGGACTGCTAGTCCTTTGAAGAAAAAGGCCTATGTTGTATCTCTGGTGCTTAGCACAGCACCTTCTACATAAGAGTCATTTAATAAATGTTGAAAATCAAGCTTTAAACAAAGATGTGTTTTGATGATAAGAGGCAATTATATGATAGAGAAGCTTTGGTGGGTAGACTATGGTACTACCAAGGAGTATACTGTTTACTTCTACATACTTTTCTTTGATTTCCTTCCCAGGCATAGAGGTACAAACATAAAAGTCTTTTCTGGAAGGGGTCCTCCTCATCCCCATACTCAAGGTCTCTCAGTCAATCAATACTCCTTGTGGTCAAGAGAATTTTGTTCAGTTTTAGTCTGTTTTGACACTTCATAGAGATATTAGCACTGTATATCTTCTACCAATACCAATAAGATATGTTGAGTAAATGCAAGTAGGGAGTAAAGGATGTACCAGGTTTGCAATCCTGGGTAACTGGGGAAACAGTTGTCCCTATAACAGTAATAGAAAAGATTGGAAGGGGAAGGCAATGAGTTCTGTCTTAGATGTGGTGAGGAGTTAGGAATGGATTTATAGATACTGTAACCCTATACAAAGGGTTAATAGTTGAACCCATGTGAACAGATGGTAATGAAATATCCTGTAGAGAAAAGAGGTCTAGGACAGATCCTTGGGAGTCACCCACAGTTAGTGGACAAGACCTAGAGAAAGGTCAAGAATTGTTCGGACAAAGAGGAGGAGGACCAGGGGAGAACTGTGTCCAAAACAAGAACTAAACTAGAGAGTTTCTAGGAAATGGTAACAACAATTTCAAAGGCTTAAAAAAAATTAATATGGTTAAAAATTAAGAAAAGGGTATCAAATCTGGCAATTATGAGATCTTTGGAAACTTTGGAGAGAGCAGTTTCAGTCTAATATTGATAGAAACAATAGAGTGCATTTATATAGCACTCTAAGATTTGTAAATTCCTTTACAATTAAGATTCTCATTTAATTCTCACAATAACCTTGTAAAAGTAGATTCTTTATCATCCCCAGTTGAAAAATGAGGAATCTGAGGCTTTGAAGTTAAATTATTTGATCAAGCCTACACAGCTAATAAATGCTTGAGAGAGAATTCAAACTCAAATCTTTCTGATTCTAAGTCCAATACTCTATTCACTGCATCAACTAGCTGATGAGGTCAGAAAACACATTGCAGAGGCTTTAGAATTGAATAAGAGGTCTGATAAAGGAGTCGCTAACTGTAGACAGCTTTCTCAAGAAGTCTGGCCCCAAAGGGGAGGAGAACAAGATGGTACCTAGTGGGGATGGTTGGATCAGTGAGGATTTTTTAAAGGTTGAGGAGACATGAGTGTGCTTTTAGGCAGCAAGGAAGAAGTCAGTAGGTAGGGAGACACTGAATATTAGTGAGAGATTAGGGGTGTTTGAAAGGACAATCTGCTAGGGAAAAAATGGATGGAATAGGATCAAGGGTGCACGTAGAAGTTCCTACGACAAAGAAAATGGTCACCTGTTCAAGTATGATAGGGGTGAAGGAGAAGATAGTGGGAGAAGATATCTATATTATATTAGATAAAGAAAAGGGTCAAAGATGGAATGCTTTGAAAATGGCATCTGTAGGCTTTTGTGAAATAGAAATTAATTGCTGCATATTTTTAATCCTCCTAGGTTCTGCCATGAACACGGCAATGCTTTTATTTTATTTTCTTATTTTGTATTTA
This sequence comes from Pseudocheirus occidentalis, assembly GCA_028646575.1. Taxonomy (NCBI): domain Eukaryota; kingdom Metazoa; phylum Chordata; class Mammalia; order Diprotodontia; family Pseudocheiridae; genus Pseudocheirus; species Pseudocheirus occidentalis. Next base: position 8,953 of record JAQQSW010013788.1, read on the forward strand.
AGTTTATATGTTTCTGTATCTTTCTTGTATATTTAAGTTTTAGTATATACATTTAAAATTAATTAATTAAAAAAAGAAATTTTGTTGTTGTTCAGTTGTTTTTCAGTCATATCTCACTCTTCTTGATTCCTTTTGGGGTTTTGATGGCAAAGATACTGGAATGGTTTGCCATTTCCTTCTCCAGATCATTTTATAGATGAGGAAACTGAGGTAAAAAGTGACTTACCCAGGATCATACGTAGTAAGTATCTGAAGTCATATCTGAACTCAGTGTTCCACCTAGCTCCACCTACAAGAAATGGTAATATGGAGTAGTTAGAGAAATTTTGGAAAAATCACATAAACTGATGCAAAGTGAAGACAGCAGATCCAGGAAAACAATTTACACAATGACCAAAATAATGTAAAGGAAAAAAATATTAAATATATTAGAACTCTAATCACCACTGTGCCCAATACTGATTCCAGAGGAAAGATGGTGCTAGCAATATAAGACCCTCCTTTCAATAGAAAGATGGTAGATTATAGGTATGGAATGAGGCATGTACGGTCAGACAGAGCCAATGTATTGCTTTGTTTGCTGTAACAATATTTTTTTAAGGAAAGGATCTGTGTAGAGTAGAAGTCATTGGCAAGTGACAGAAATGTTAAAAGATATCAATAACAAATTTATCGTAAATGTTTTAAAAGCACTCTTACAGCTATGTCAGCTCTTCTCTTTAAATAATTTTTACTTTAAACAATAACAACCTCTACAAATCCCAATAATAAACAAACAAAATGAGGAATAAAATCCCAAATAAAAACCTTAAACTACAAACTGTTTATATTTTAGCTTTAAAAAATATGCAATTATATGACCAAAAAAACCATTCTGCACGTAATTCTTCCTTGCATGGTTCCATATACAACTTTCTGTATTTCTTCATATTCCTTATTTTTGTCCTTTTACAACATAATTATAGTCTGTTTCATTAATATACCACTATTTATTCAGCCATTCTCCTATCTGCACATATAGGTTGTTTCAAGTTTTGTTTTTTATTATTACAGATAGAGACACTAGGAATATTTTTGTAAAGATAAGTTTTATATCCCTTTTTAATAAGATCCTTAGATGTAGTCCTAATAGTGGGATCACTGGGTCAAAGTTTATGATTAGTTTTATAATTCTTATTTCACATACTAAGATTCCCCTCCCAAATGACTGCATCAATTTACAATTCCATCAGCAATATTCTATAGTGCTTGTTCTTCCCTATACCTAACAACTTTGAATTTTATTGTTTTTAAATATCTGTTATTTTGATGAGTTAAGGGTGATGCCTCTGATTTGTTTTAATTTGCATTTTTCTGATTATTATTGCATTTGAAAAATACAAAATGCTTCATAAACTTGCAAGTCACCCTAATGCCAGGGAAATGTTCATCTTCTCTGTACTGTTCCAATTTTATTTAGTATATGTGTCACGAAAAGAAGTGTCTGGGTCAATTTCTCAATTAGCTTAATTACCTTATTCAAGCAAGGTCTAAAAATTGTGTTCACTCTCTAATAAGTCTGGAAAGTACGGCTTCCCTGGAGCTTTGCCCTGCTTCTTTCTTGTCCCATAGATAAGAGCATCTACTGCCGCTGTCCACATGTTCTCCCCACACTGAACTGGAGGATGCTTCTCCACATGGCAGCAGACACAACCCTGCTATTGCCATAGCTTGGTTTAACCCAGTCACATTAAGATGTTCATGCTTATAACACTTCATTCCCACCTCTGGCTATCCTGCTTCACAGCAAATCATATGCATATGAATTTTCTCTCACAACTCTATGACTTAGATTTATGGAATGGAAGTTCGTGAAACTGACCTGTCCACAACTATTTTCTAACCCTGCCTGCTCTTGGGTGATGTTTCTTATTGGAACAATGTTAAATCTAAAAATAAAAAAAAGAATATAGAAAGCAGAAAATAAGTTTTTAGACAAAGACAAACAATAGTTTTTTCCAAAGACATTTTTAAAATTCCTCATCTACTGGAAAGACAAGGACAAAAATAATATCTTGTTTTGCTGGCTATAGCTACACTAGGGCCTTTATGGATACTGTCCCATTTCAGGATGATTAGGCACCAGTTAGATTCCTCACTATTTCCTTCCTCCCAGTGACATATTTGTACATGATTCATAGCAACTAATGGGGTCCCATTAATACATAATTACTACATATATCCCTGTTTTATTGACAATGAAAAAATGGAGACAGTTTTGGAAAGAAGTTGCTTATGTGTACAGAGAGTGATGAACAATAGCTCATTCTTCATACCCTCACCCTCCATGTGTATCTTGGGAGTCAAGAAAGAAGATGCAAGTGGAAGTGACAAAATGGGGTAATAAGGAAGAGGTTTCATGAACACTTTCAAAGAATAAGAGATTCGTAACATCCCCTCTCAGACATCAGAAATCTAAACTAAAGGGTTCAAGGTCAAGGAAGGACACCAGGATGGCATGGTGTCAGCAGGCTCTTCCTTACTAGAGTCTGTCTTTGAGTCTATTCATTCTGCTCCATCAATGATCAGTCAACCATAAAGATCCAGGCCATCGTACAGAAACGCACCAGCTTTATGAGCTTCAGTCCCACAAAGGGTGCCAACACCACACTCTATGACATGAAGTGGTGCCAAGATCCATTTCTGGGGTTCCTGAACCTTCAGATGACCAGCTCTACTATATTCCTAAGCAAAATTTCAGTTGAGAATTATGCTTTGCTCATTCACAGAAGAAATAGTGGGAAACTAAACAAAATGAACTACACCTTTCCCAACTTCTACGTTTGTAACATCTTAGAAAATTTGTATTGTTTGCCTGAGTCTAGGAAAAATTGACAGCATGTGAAACTGCATAATATGTCTTACATTATATTGCCTTAGTATTACCATTATTTCTATACTCACAGTAAAGTACAGCATAAAGGTAAAAATGTTCTGTCCATTTCATGGCAAGGTAACTCACTGATTTCTCAGTACCTTCTAGCTCTATATCAATGATCATATAGTCTGATGACTTGGACTAACAAAGAAAGCTCAAGAAAGAGGCTGGTAGGAACTCAAGGGCTAATTCTAATTGGGCATATTCAAAGTGGGGCAGTTAGATCGCACAGGTGGATAGATCTTGGGGCCTAGAATCAGGAAGACTCATCTTCTGGAGTTCAAATCTAATGTCAGACACCTACTACTACTACTACCACTACTACTACTACTACTACTACTACTACTACTACTACTACTACTACTACTA
>JAQQSW010013789.1:0-12238 GCA_028646575.1 Pseudocheirus occidentalis
GAGAGAAGGAAGAAAGGAAGGAATCAGAAAATCGAGGAATCTAGCTAGTAACCACCAAGTTAAATGGGCAACTTCTGGACATCAACATTTACCTTCTTTTGGAGAGGAGGAGAAGAAGAAAAGGGAAAGGGAGAGGACAAGGACAAGTTGAGTTACCCAACCAGCTGGGTCCCCAATCGGGCAGCTCAGTCTACTCACAGGTTGTGTTTGTTCTTTGTTTTCAAAGAGGACCATCACATCAGGGAAATGATAAAAGAGACATATCTCTACTTAATTGAAATGTACAAAATGCTTTCCTTAACCATCCTGTGAGAGACACAAGCTTTATTACCCTTATTTTAAAGATTAAATCGAAGTTCAGGGAACTGAACTGACTTGGCCATAATGGTACACTTAGTGTTGAGTTGGGATTCAAAGTCAAGTCTTAAGATACTAGATTTAAAGCTGAAGGGGCCTGTAGTTCCACCCCCTCATTTTGAAGAAAAAAAAAACCACAAACTCAGGCCCGAGGAAGTTACACTCTTCCCATGACATTCACCTTTAAAATTAAGGGGTTGAACTATGTTCTTTGTGGTCCCTTCCACCTCTAAGTCTCTGATCCCATTAACAGTATAGGTAGAAAGGATCTCACAGATCCGATAGTCCACCCCTCCAAACCTTCATTCACCCTATTTCATGGATGAAAAAGCCAAGGTACAGAGAGGAAAATTACTTTTATCAAGTTTCCTGACTCTTAATCACATACTACCACTCTGGTAATCATATAAATGACTTGACCCCTATTTTCATCACTCAGATATATGAACAGTAAGTGGGCAGATTTCCTTTGGAACTCAAATATTACATCTCTTATTCAGTGGATTATTTGCTTAGGTATAAAGAGTTTCTTAATTTATATTTATACCTTATCAGTCTTTCAATCACTTTTTTATCTACTATAAGCACAGATACTTCAAGGCACAAATAAATTTTGAATGTGCAAGTTCTGATTCCTATGCCATATATTTCTAGTAAAGAAAGAACGTGTGAAATGAAATTGAGACACATGACTCTTCCACCTATAAGCAGAATTACCTAGAGCAAGTCACTTATGTTGACAAAATTCTGCTCCCTCAGCTATAAAATGAGGATAACACTTGTCTATTCCATGTTTACAGGAGAGCAAACTGAAATATTACATAACTTGCTCAAGTTCAACCAGCTGCTTCTACTAAGAGGCAGTATTGGAAAAGGGTAGGGAGAACTAGAAGCCATCAGGAAGATGTGAGTTAAAGTCCTGCCTCTGACAAAAACTGACTGTATGGCCCTAGGCAAATCATATAACACAGAAGTGTTCTAGGCCGCTTCTAAGAATATGTGTCGCAAAGAAGGTGTTGATTTGTTTTGTACATCCATAAAATCACAGGTCTTATTAAAAATCTCTTTCTCTCTCTCTCTCTCTCTCTCTCTCTCACTCACTCTCTTTCTGTCTCTGTCTCTCTCTCTCTGTCTTTCTCTCTCTTTCTCTTTCCCTCTCTGTCTCTCTTTCCTTCACTTGCTCCCTCTTCCCCCATCTCTGCATATACCATATATATGCTTCCATATAATGGAAGAATGCATAAAGTACTTATGTGCTGTCAAGTGCTTTGTAAATGTGAGTTTTCAATACTGAAAAATGAGAAAACATGTATGTGTGTGTGTGTGTATATATATATGTATAAATGTATATATGTATATATAACTATTAAAACATACCATAGAAGAAAATCCCTTTTAGCATGTTTATTGAAATAAGAGGCAGTATGAAATGCCATGAATTAGCAAGAATCTATCAGGTATGATCTGTTATTTCCTTGTGTACAGAACCATAATCCTTCAAAGGAACTAGGCGAAGCAATCATGAAAGAACTAGTCAATAGAAATAAAAACAGAGAATTGCCTTATGTGTTATAAATGGTGGATTCATACTTCCAGAAAGATGTGAAATGAATATTAGTCAGCAAGAAGAATTCAGCCCTCAGGAAGAGACATTCAGGCCATGGCAAAGATGGATAGAGTCACCTAAATCAGACCTTTGCTATCAGTAAGAGAGCACAAGTTTCAATATTAACTTGCAGATCAGTATGGGCAAACACCAGCCAGTCAACAAAATGAGTTCCCGTTATCTTCTTAACTATCAGGAGCTAGAACTGCCTCTAGGTAGCCTCTACTTTTCTCTAAGGTTCTTGGAGGAGACTGGGATTTTATGTCTTGGTATGAGACTGGACTTAAGCATAAGCAAGAGGATGATTGCCTATGTAATATGGTTTGAAAGCCACTGCATAGTTCTTAACATAAATCATTTCTTGTGCTACCTGCTTTATACCAAACCATACTATCTCTACCCCTGCCATCATCCCTACCTCCTCCTCTCACAAGAACTTCAGACTCCATCCTCTGGTACCTCCAGCTGTTGAGGGAATTGTCATCTTATTTTGCCAGAACCTAGGCTTCCACTTTACTTTCAAGTGGCCAGTTCCAAGCCACATGAACAAACATAAACAAGTCATTTTCCCCTTTTTTCAGTCTCCTTTTATTTGAACGCAGTACAAATTCCTTATTTTTAAGGATGGTCTTTGGTTGTCTTTGTATCCCTATTATTTAGCACAGTGTCTGGCATTTATTAAGTATTCAATAAGTGCTCTCTCTAGTCATTGGACACTCTATTATTAATTCACTTTTCTACTGGTAAGCATTGCCCTCTCCGTAGGGTTACGGATTCATTAAATGGGGAAAATGTTGAAGCTGCCTATGGATCTTAGAGATTTCTGATTCAAGTCATTCATTTTAAAAATATTTTTAGACATAATGTTTTAGATATAATGTTTTATTTTTTTCTTAGTGAGCATGAGTTTAATTAGAATTAATTTATTGTTATTCCATAATGAAAGAGTTGAACTTCAGAAAGAGGGAGGGAGGGATCTTTGGAAGGAAATGGAGGACTGAGCACATAATAAAGAATTTGTGAAATTGCAGAGCAAAGGCAAATATCACTGACTTCAGAACTGCCTAGACAAGGACTGGTTAGGTATCCTTAGAGAAGTACCCAGTATAAGCCAGAAGGATAATCTCATCATCCCTTTGAGTTTTTACTATCTAGATATATACAGGAGATGCCAAAGGAGTGGAAGAGTTATTCAAAGAAAACACATGGCTCTAGCCATAGTCTCCTGATCTCAACACTCACGTCTTGCCCCTTCTCTCCCAGCTCAATTATAAATAATATATACTTTGGGAAGTACACTATAAAAAAATTCAAACTACAAATATAACCATAGCTTATCATTGTATACCATTGGACAGTTTCTAATGCACTCTTGCATACTTAATTTCATTTTATCCTCAAAATTAATGGGGTTGTTTTCCATATGTAAAAACTGTTTCTCCAAAACACTAGAGTGATAATCTGCCATCACCATTTTGTGATGAAGTTATGGTCACTGCTTTTGATCTCTACTTTCTTCTAGAGAATCAGTAACATTTCAAATTAGATGACTCTTGAGGAGAGAATGGGCCTGATCACTTTGAAAAGCTCTTCCTCACTTAAATTTAATTTACGTGTAAGTCAAGACATCACCCTCTCCATGGCATTGGTCCTCTTCAAAAATGAAAGACAATCAACAATCTGTGAATAGCAGTAGCTGCCCCACTGAGGACTGAACATGTCAGTTCCAGTTGGGCAATACTGCTCTTTCTTCTTCCGGCTTCTCCTCCTTTTCTTCACCTTTCTCATCTTCTTCCTTCTCCTCCACCTCCTTTCTCTCTTTCCTCTGTCCCTGTAGGGAGTCACTGTCTTACATGTGGGCACTCTTTCCAAAAGAATATATATTTTTACCACTTACATTTTTCAAGGTATCTTGTGGTTTGGGGTTTAGATTTTTTTCTTCTCTATTTATTTATTCTATCACTCTGTGTGTGTGTGTGTGTGTGTGCATGTCTTTTAATCTGAGACAATTAACTCTTCTGCCTCATGTCATTTTCATGGATGATTTCTTGAAATATAGCTCTGGTAAACCAGGCTTTAATAAAGCCCACTGGGATTCAAATGGAACTACTTGACTAAGCCTTTAAACCAGTGGTTCTCAACCTATGGATCACGACAACTCTTTCACAGGGGTTGCCTAAGACCATCAGAAAACACATACTTCCAATGGTCTTAGGAACCAAGACACAGCTCCTCTATCCATCTCCAGGTGGGTCTACCCACATGCAAATATGCCCACATACGAGTATTAAAGGGTCGTGGTATTAAGAAGGTTGAGAACCACTGCTAAAATCCAAATCCCTCTGGTTCTCACTGATTGGCCAATAATAGGCCCCAGCCCAAGCCTCACTCATTATTTGGGTTTTGATGGTCAGAAAGTCTGAGGGACTTCCTCTACCTGATTGACTCTTTTGTGAAGGCAAACCAGGCCATTTTTACCTTAATTTTTACCTAGCTTTTAACTACTGAATGGCTATTGCATCAGACATACTGAGACCTGGGAAATACCTTAGCTTAAAAAGGTCGAGGTCCCACACTACATCCTGAGCCAGTAGTCCCGACCTATGTCTTGACATTGAACTTTGATGACTCTGGAATCATCCAGACTCCAGAGTCTGACTGATGACTTTGCACAAGGTGGCCTCATTTAAATCCAATTCACTTGCAAGTCAGGACATCACCCTCCTGATATCATTGATCCTCTTCAATAACAAAGGATAAACAACAACATTTTAAAACAATTTTAAAATTGCTTTCTATAATTTTGACTGGAACCAAAGCCAAGATCAGTCACCTACAACTTGACTTCACATCTTTACATTAAAATTTTTGAAAAGCCATTTCATTTGCCCTTTTCCAATCTTTGGCATATTTTATTTTTAATTCTCTAGAATTTTTCAAGGATTATGGGATTACATATCCAGAACCAAAAGGACCTTAGAGAAGTATCAAGCTCAACTCCCTTATTTTGCAGATGAAGTAACTAAAGCTGAGAGACATTAAGTAACTTTCCTAGGATCATACAACTAGCAATTGATTAAAGGAGGATGGGAACTCAGGTCTTTCCGATGCCAAGTTCAGTGTTCTATTCACTATACCATCTAACTGCCTCTAAAGCTAGAGACAACATCTACCAATTTTCCCCCACTTCATACCATATGCTACACTTTATCTTGGCTAATTTACTAGAATTCATGCAGGACAACAAGGTACTTTTTACTATACCCTTATTTATCTTGAGTCTCCGGTTCTATTGACTACTTTTGTTCCGTTCTTTGTAGTCCAAAATTTACTCTTTGGCAGAGAAAACAGAAGCAAAATATGACCTGCATTATACAATGCTATCTCTTCTCCTCCTCAGTTATCATTGCCCTATCCACTCCAGCCAGTGGTCATTTACATCCTCTTTCCCACAATATATATTTTTTTAATCTGCCTTTTCATGTCATTAGCATTCCTTGCAAACCTCTCCTCACATTGAGTTTCAGTGCTCTAGACAATATACTTGCACTACCCTGTCATACTCTTGTCTTAAGTTTTTTTTTTAACTTTTTATCCATTTTCTGAAAATCTTTAAAAAAAAGAACAAAATATAAGTTTGGCACTGAGCTAATGGTGTGTACATTCACATTCATCAATTCTTCCTTTTTCATACTAATTGTGTCATCAGAATTTAGTCTTTGATGATATCTTATATCTACTGATTTACTTCCCTCGTAGAATTTTAGACCATAGAATCCTACTCATTCACTCTGAACTATTTGAAATGTTTCCCCCAACTAAGACACATGTCAGATGTTACTTATCTCTTCTCTCTTCTATCATAACTTCTAAAATGTCACATTGCTCCTTCTCAAGATTGTCATTATTTCCATCTCAGCAACCAAACTCGTTCCCCTGTGATTCTTTCTAATCGCAGAAAATCACATCTAAAACAGAAGGCCTCTACATCCACGCCTCCACCGTCTGAATGATGACATCATTATCATTAATAAGGCAAGTCAAAAAATGATTAGCTGATATAACACCTATACAACCAGACTATTGTACAATGTGAAGGAGTTTGCAGATCCTATACATGATTGTATGCCACCATGACAGGGGTGGGGGGTGGGGAGGAAGGGGAGAAAAATCTGAAACTCAAGTGACTCTGGAACTGAATCTTGTAACCTAAAAGTAAACAAGCAAGTCAATAAAATTTAAAAAGAAATGATTAGCTGATCTGTTTTTGTTGGAGAGAATTTTAGCAGAACTCATCAGTCATCAATATCTACTTTTCTCCATGCCAAATTTGTGATCTCTTCCCTAACTTTTCCACCTATTTCCCCTTTCTGTCTTGGTGGTCTAAAGTATAGTGCTATGACTGTATTGTTTCAGTTTCTTTGTCCACTGGGGTTTATCCAATACTCTCCAGCAAATGTTCGTCTCTGGTTCATATTTTTTCTCCCTTGAGTATATCTTTGTACTATGTCCACCCAGAACTTCATAAGCCTTAGCACCAACTCTGAGAAACACTCTGGTGCTGTTACTTATTCCTGTGTATCACTCATCCCTCAATCACCATAAGTGGGGAGTGGGTTGCTGTATCAACAATGCAGTATTCACAATGCCTACAGTAACTATAAGTATGCTGATATGGTTATTAATCACAAAATGTAACAGGCTCTCTACATGAGAAATATAGCTAGAACATTTATTTAAATACCAGAAAACTGAGTCCCAAAACCAGACAGTCAAAACCAACACAATAGTTATGAAGTTTGCACATGTAGTTAAGTAGTAAACACCCACATTTTCAAGCCTACAAAACAGGACAGGCTACCTCAGGCAAAGATCCTCCTCTCCTCACTCACAACGACTGCTCTATGTCCAGGCAGCCTACTCCAAGCAGCTCCAGCCCCTCTGCAGTTCTCGTCCCTGGCAGTCCCCAACAGAAGTCTTTAGCAGAGATTCTGGCAGGCTTAACAAGAAAGAAGTTGGCACCACAAACGCAGCTGCTGCTACTGCCTTCCAGTGACTAAAGTAAAGCCAAGCACCAGTAGATTCCCAAAAGAATGCTACTGTGAACAGCTTTTAAGATTCGGATTACACAGTAATAGTGAACAGTCTGTTTATTCCATTACAAATCAAGATTCAGTGCTATATCCACAATATAATATTCTCAATATTACATCTTATTACAGAAAGTCACAATATTTAGAACAAGGAACAAAAGAAGAATGACCTGGTTTCCCTAAGGGGGAAACCCTTCTCACTTAAAGATTCAATCAACAACTCACGATATACCAATTTTTCACTTATGGGGCAACCATTAACTTAATCTGTCACTCATCTAGCAGTCAGCCACTAAACTAGATTCCCAATTACTAAATATCATTAGTTCCTAATATAGTCATTAGAAAACCACACAAACTTTCTACCCCTTGATTTCCAGAAAACCTCAGTTTCATCCAAGGGGAGGCCTTTTCTTCATCTTGACTCTGAGTGGTCTCCCTGATTCCCCGGATCCTCTTCCATGGTCCCAGCTCCCTCCTGAATATGTCAAACAATCACCTGGAATCAGAAGCAGACAGTTGCCAGGATCTCATCCAGTCCTCAGAGGTAGACAGCTTCCAGGTCCTTGTCCAGTCCTCAGGGCAATCCCTGGCACACACTGAAGTTCACAGGGTTCATCACATCTCAGACCCTTCACCACTTCTCTTGTCTGGAACTCAAGGATCAGCCAGGCCATGAATAAACAAAGTCTTATCCTGTTCATGTTTCAATCAGCTTCCAGACACTGGAAGAGGAACTCTTTCTCTCTTTCTCTCTCTCTCTCTCTCTCTCTCTCTCTCTCTCTCTCTCTCTCTCTCTCTCTTTCTCCCCTCTCCCTCTCCCTCTCTCTCTCAGCTGGCTTCAGTCTCCATGAATGTTCCTTCACTGAGGAGCCAATTCCAATTCTGTCTCTCTGTTTCTAGAATTCTGTTTTATATACAGCACTGGCCTCCTGTCTCAGCCAATAGTCTTCTTCCAAGTCAACAGGGGAGTTCATGCCTTTTCAACAATGGACAGGGTCACACCTTCCATACTGAGCCCTAAGTTACTAGGTGCTACGTAGCCCTAAGTTACTAAGTGCTAAGTACCTAATAAACTGATTACTATTACACCACAACATAGGGCTATGAGTGTCTTCTGAGATATAGAGACACACTTTACCATGCTAAACACATTAGATGGAAACTTTACTCCATTTTAACCTTCAGAATTTCCTGGATGTGGGGCCTCTTCATATTTTTTTTCTTTTTTTGTTTTTTCTTTGAAGCATTTTTTCTTTTCTTTAGAAGATAATTTCATTCTCTCAATAATCTAGAGAGCAGAGATGCATCTCTTTCTTTAAGATGGAGGACAATTTGTACTTTTTATATGCATCATTGCTACTTGGTACCTGTAGAATGACAAATATAGGAAACACTGCAGTCACTCCAAAATTCTCTATCCTCCATAGCTGCCTGAAATAATATCCAGGCTTTGTTTTGTTTATGGTACATTTCTTGGCTAGCCCTGATGGATGGCTTTTCTGCCAACTGCCTAAGACTGTCTACAATGCAAAAGATTCAGTCATTTTTGGAGATAGTGAAAAGCTATGTGCTCAGAAGCTCTGGGTAATTAACATAGTCCTGCCATGCCATAATACTAACACAACAGAAGTACACAGAAATCCACAATCAGAAATTCAATCATCTAATTAAGTCTAATTATCCCCTTACTCTCCAGACTTTTTTTTCCTTATACTTCCCTGCCTGGGTGATTTTGTCATTAGAAGAAACTTCAAGGATTTTTTGCAAACCCATAAGGCAACAGAGTGAGATTTAGGGGGGAAGCTGAATAATACATTATTTTTATCTATTCTCAGAGATTTTACAGCCCTAGGAGAGCTATAGTACAAATATGATTATCCCCATTTTATAGATGAGGAGACTAAGAATCAGAGAAGAGAAATCACATGATAAAGTCACTGAATGAATTAATGGTGAAACTGCAAATGAGAACACAGGATTTCTTACTTTAGGATTCCGTCGATGGTACCACTGCCTTCACTGTTCATGGTTATGGTCCTCCAAAAGAACATATAAAGGATTCTATTATTTGATTAATTTTTTTTCACATTTTCTGTTAAAAATAAGTTCCTGATTATTAGATTGAAAGACAGACACATTGTTTATGAATTAACATCTAGTCACCAATTTTGCTACTTTTACATTTTAAAAAAACAGCAACAACAAACACACCTGAGGGATGTTTTTTTAATGACCAATCTCAGCCTTCATTGATCAATCATTTTTTTTATTTATCTATGCAAATTTCAACTTATTTCACACCAGAGTACAGTATTCATCCCCCAGACAGGATGATTGCTTCCTTCATATCCTTATGACTCTAATTTCCCTACTGAGGATTTTCCAAATGACTTTGGAAAAGCAAACATTTGGGGCTAGAAGGAGCTCTGAAGGGAAAACATCCTGTCCCCATGGAACCATCTTTGAAAGAGCAGCTTTGTAAGGAAGAGTATAAGGGAGCTTTGCTCCCTAGAAGCATCACAACCCCATTCCCTCCTCAAGAGTTGTTTGAAAGGACCAGGAGAGTGAAAGAGCCAATTTCTCATCATTTTAAAATGCTCCCCAAGCAGCACATTGAGCAGGATACCTGATGGAAGGAGCTCCCAGTGGGACAAGGTTGTGCTTGTCTTGACTACTAAGGGAACATGGGGAATTATCTCTGCCTGCAATCTTTTCTTCCTGCCAGCTGTCTTGCCCTGAGTGCTAATGTGTCACAGGTGAGAAGCTGCTTTGCCAGCTCTACGGACATGAAATAACCTAAGCTTGTCTGCTTATGGAGGAGAGGCCAGGCAGGGACAAGATGCCTTAGGCACTGTAATGTTCAAATGAATGTGTCTCTCTCCTTCCCCTTTTCTCCTTCCTGCCTTCTCTTTCCTGGATGCTTTTATTTTCTTTTGTCTTCTTTTATTTCTCCCTTCATCTTTCCATCTCCTCTACTTTCTCTTTTCACACAAAAAAATGTTGCGTAAGTGTGTACATGTGCACATGCATGCATGTAGGCATTAAAGCACTATGAGGAGGTAGGGTGAGGGTCAGACACTGAAATTCCTAGATGGGGGTATTCTAGTGTGGAAAAATCCTTTAAGAAAGCAAATCAGCCACTCGTCTGTAACTTAAATTTGAGAGAATTACATTCACTGAGCACAAAATCAATGTGCGTCAGAGGCAGGACACGAACCAAGGTCATCTTGACACCAAAGCCAATCCTCCAGCCACTCCACCCTGTTTCCACTTTTTAGCATGTGTACACAAAGCATATGTATGGCAATCTCATACACTTACATACTGGTATATGACAAAAATGTGCACATTAAACACATTTTTAGGAGACTCAGAACAGAATGTTTTAGGGCAAAAAAAGAGTCATTTTTTTAGCTTAGAAATTTGTGTGTGACGACTCTCTTGAAAGTATTATTGTTACAAAAATGAAACCAGTTTTGTCAGTTTCTGATATGATGAGACTCTTTTTTCTTCTTCTTCTCTGAAAAGGAATCACCTGGTACCCTTCTTTTGGCTCATTTTCCAATGGACATGTGTCTTCATGTCATTCCTGGGTCTGTTTCCTTCTCACTAAATTGGGGGAATAACAACTGGACTACCTGCTTCATCAGTTAGTGTGTGATGCTCAAATAACATAAATCCCATAGTCCTAGGACTTAATTCTGGAAGCAGGGATGTACTGGAAACAAAAATGTAAATATAACATAATTTAAGGAAGGACAGGTCATTAACAACTTGAATTATAAGAGGTTTCCAGAGGAACTGGTACCTAAACTGAGCTTTTAATGAAGTTAATGATCCTCAGGAATAGAAATGAGGATTCCAAATGTGATTCCAAGTGTGATTACTTGGAGATACAAAATGGAATGTCAAGATTTGGAGTCTAGTTTGTTTAGAAATAGAGTACATATAGGGATGTAATAAAAATAAAATTGAAAAGGTAGACAGGAGTCAGATTAGGCAGTTCCATAAATGAATGACCTGAGGAGTTTGTTTTTCATGCTAGAAACAGTAGGGAGTCTCCATAGGTTTCTGAGCAGGAGAGTGGACTGGGAGGATATTTAAGTAACTATGTGGAGGGTGAACAGCAGAAAGGAAAATCTGGAAGCAGACAGAAAAATTAGCATTCTATTATAGTTGTCCAGACAGTGTGCATGATTGGAGAGATGAAGGATATTTGGCTAGACCTGGGAACTGATTGTATGAGAGAGGACAGAGTGAAGTAACTGATTGGATGAGAGGAGACAAGGTTGCGGGAAAAACAAAACTGAAAAATCACTCTGAATGTCTAATCTGGATTATTTAAAGGATGATAGTGGCCTCCACAGAAACAACAAAGTTGAGAGAAGTTAATCAACCCCATCCCCACCCCCACCCCACTAGCAGCCTCCCTGGTCCTCAGGTTTGCAATTTTAGAAGTCTCAGGATTTTCTCACTCTCCCACATCCCCCACATCAAATCAAATCCCAAGTTCTATTGATTCTGATTCCATGACATCTCTCAAATGTGTATTATGTTCTACCTCCTACTATCACAACCCCACACTGACCATCCTTCAGTCTCTGTTCTACCTCCTACTATCACAACTCCACACTGATCATCCCTTCTGCCTCTTAGGAGCTTTATCTTCCTTTAAAGGTCATCTCTAGCTTGACATTTACATGCAACCTTGTTTGATTTTTCCAGTTGCTAGTGACACTCTTCCAATTATTCACTTGTACTCATTCTATATAGTTTAGAGATGTTCTATTGTATACATGCTGCCCTTGCCATCCCAACAATATAACCTCCTTGAGTACAGGAACTAATACCATCTTTCTTTCCTTCTCTCCTATTCTTTTCCTTCCTGCCTGCCTTCCTTCCTTCCTTCTTTTATTATTTCTTCTTCTTCTTCCTCTCTCTCTCTCTCTCTCTCTCTCTCTCTCTCTCTCTCTCTCTCTCTCTCTCTCTCTCTCTCTCCCGCTAGTACTTAGCCTTTATTTTTGTCTATTCAATTAGTTATAGTGGTTGGATAGACCCTTGGACCACTGCAGCTTAATAGCTCAGCCACTCCTAGCCTCCCAGCAATACTACCTTTCAGAGCTGAACCATGATGCTGAATTTACTTATTAATTGACTGATTAAATGAATGAATGGAAAA